>JAASFH010000147.1:0-32615 GCA_023333695.1 Globisporangium yorkense
ATCGCGGCCTATCTGATTGGCTATCATTAGCACAATAAAGACCAATAAGATCAGTAGGGCTCTCAGAGCCATTCATATTTTAGGCATCTTAGATTTAGTATAGTATACAAAATCTACAAGCTCACACCGACTGGTGGAGCTGCACTAAGCATGACAAATAACACTTTTGGTTTTTGGAGCAGAAGTGCCCAACGTCTTTCTTGTCTTCCGTCTTCGAGACTGGAATCCTTGCGGAAGGTGCTCACGCACGCTTCCTCTCTATCTGTGCTGCGTAACTCGGGCACGCCCGGTTACACCAAACACTATGGCGAAAACAGTTCATCAAGGCGAGGTAGTGTTTGGGCTGATTCAGAGTAGACTCTGAACGACTTCAAATCTCGTTGACAATTGCCTCCAGAACATGCCAATAACTCGATTGTTGAATGATAAAACCGCAGTTGACAAACGTTTCGAAACACAATCAAGAATGATTGGGTATTGAAGTGTTTGCCACCTGTGGTGAGCGAGTGGGAATTAGCACTTCTTTTGAAATCAAAAATAGTAATAATCTACAGGTTGGGGCTATTTGTTTTCTGCAGTAAGACAGGTAAAAACGAAGCAAACTGCTCCATTGGCCAAAATGTATGGTGGTAGTGAACACAAAAATGAGAGATGAATGAGAATGGAAGGCTCTGATAATCATCTTCACACGATGATCCCTAAAACATGTGGTGTTCACATGCTCACTTCTTTTATCAAATATTTAAATAGAAGTGTAATGTGTGATTGTAATTTTCGAAACTGCACATTCAAAACGTGACGATTTGTCACCCGATGAAGTTGTATAAGCGATATATTTTATCTCCCAACGAGGTCCCAGTAGTAGTTTACATTCGTGCAGATCACACAGAAATGAGGTCTTCCTTTGGCTCACAGACCAGTTACCCAACAGTTCCCAAATCTGATAAAGAATTTGGATAGTGTTGTAAGAACTTCGAAGACATCATCTTTGCGCTCTATGTAAAAGGTACGTCGTCCTCGAATTGATTTTCATATTTGATCCTTCTGCTCAATCAAAATACGCATAGTTCAACTGATGAAAACTTGTATTCAAAGAACGAGGTTAATTTGATGATAGAGGCGTCACTCAAAATACCGCCCACCACAAAATATCCAATACCCTGTAAAAGCAACACCGCGAATATAGTCGTCGCCGTCACTAATCATCACCATAGTACACGCTGTCGGCATGACGAGTGGTGCTCCCGCCATCGCCTCATGCTCGCCGAGAAGGGTGCGCTGCCACAGCGAGGTGTGCAAACGTGACAAGGAAGAATTGTCGCTGCCTCACCCGCTCTCAAAGAGCACTTTACTGGCACCACAAAGCTACTGTAGATGAGGAGCTGTAAGTGCTCATTGAGAGTATGAGTTTGTGTGACCTGGATGCGTAAAACACAACTCAATAGCCCAGCTTCCATGCCACTTCAGAGTTCTACATCCGCTCCTGCTCCTTCATCTCCAGTACCTTCGCCTCTAGCTCCTCCTGCTGCTGCTCTCCTGTTTCCAATTTCGATGTCTCGCACCGCTGGTGGTGTCGCCAGTGTTCAGTGTCCGCCGTCGCGACGAGCACCAGCGAGCTGTGGACGTACATACGGTGCGCGCGTGAGTGGGCGGAAGGCGCGCATTGGTCGGAAGATATGGCTGCGTGGATGGTGGCTTGGGCTTCAGCATACGCAGATTGCGTCGATCTCAACAGTTAAGCATCACTTCGCGTGCCAAAAAAACTACAGAAATATACACCTCTGTTTCCAGATACCAGTGGTGTGCAATTATCTTTGAGAAACGAACTTCAAAATCGTCCGTTTGGGGGGCGGTATTTTGAGAGATGCTTACATTGCTTAATGTAAACACTAGAAAATTGTTCATATACAAATTTGGGATGTGAAATAACATCTTCTTGCAATCACTCCCGATGATATCATGTTCTATCTGGAGCAGAGACCTCTTATCATACCACTGAAAGAGCAAACATGTCCACAGTTCACCATGGAGCAACTCCATACCATAGATTTTGAGGGGTGTCCACGTTCTCGATGACGATAATTTGACATCCCATTTTCCTATTATTGCACTTTTGTGCAACTGCCAAAAATATCCGGCTCCAAGCAAAATTATGCTTCCAATCCAATTGCATTTATTTTATAGGAATCATGATCAAAGTAAGTCCACTAAAAGTGACCTTACTGATATTTGCTTAAAACCCACAGTTTAATTGATTGAGAACATGAAATGTATGGAAGTATCGAATCTAAAAATGAAGCAGAGCCGCATAAAACATGATTTTATGAACAAAATCCAGTTAACTAAATAACGTAGTACAATCTGAATCAACTCGGCACAAGCTCAAAATTGTAGTTAGTACAGTTGTGTGTTAAGGAATGTCGCCACAACTCACGAATTGTGGCGACATTTGTGGTTTTAAAGTTTTGTGTGTCTGAGTATCTAGAATTGTAACTGAGACTGAAGTTATCGAATAAGAACTTTTAATCGCAGAACGCACTCAGGTTCGTGAGCATGATTTCGCTTGGCGCAGTCCCATATGCGGTTGATGCTTTCATACAACATAAATTGGACAATATGATGAGAACCGTAATAAATGTTTGCGTTAATTCTACCACTATTTCGTTGTTGCACCTGTTTTTATGGGTCGGGCATGCACTATTTCTGCCACCATTGTATTGCTCCTACGCCTGTATACTTGTACCTTTGTATACTTGGGTCGGGTATAAACACCCTCCATTACATTATTGGCACTAGCTTGATTCCTGGTCCAGAGTATGGTGCTCAATTTCTTTTGACACCAGAGTTCGAATAAGCGTTTTGGAAATGCAGGAATTGGGCTTTTTGCCTTTTCTCGTACCCGTAATGCCCATTTTGAAAACATAAAAAATGAAAAATCTTTTTCAATGTTGATTTCAGATACTGTTTGTGGGTGACATTTCTCTTGTGAAGAACTTGCAGGCATAAAGATAAGGATGCCAACAAGTCCTCTTGGAGCTCGTTGCTCATGTAGCCTGGACGTTCCAATGAGCTCAGGATGGCAAGACGCCCGTCGAGCTTGAGTTGTGATACACCCTTGGATGAGATGGCAGCACGGCGAGACGCTCCTTTTCAGAGCGCGAACTCGGCCACGAGCGTCCAGTTACTCACGGACCCCGTCGTCTTCCAGAGCTGCAGGCGGTCCAACTGCATCACAAGTACCACAGACGCCACAAGCGCAGCACACACGCGAACCAACGACCACCGAGAGTGAGGCACGCCAAAGTACGACAAACTCGTTAGCACCAGGACATAACCCACCTTGACAACGACACCACTGTCGAAGCGCGGGCTCAGCTCCTCAACGAGTTCGTGCTTGGCCTCCGCGCTCAGATCACCATACGCCAGGCTGCCGTCCAGTCACGCGCGTGATGCCATTGAGTTCCACTCCACCTTCGCAGCTCACTGGTGGCGAGCACGCTCAGCGCAGGACGCACCTGATGTGAGGCATGAACTCTGTATCGTCGTCACGGTCGAAGATCTGGGAGTAACATGCACACACAAGCAGCCGCATTCTGTCAGGTGGGTGCACATACCGATGCACTGAGGGCAACTGGGACACACAGAGTCAACGTCGTACCTTCTTCGCATTGCGATGCGCGTCGGCAAGCTCGTCGTTCAGCTGCAACAACAGGAACACGCACTGGAAGTACAGATCCTGCCACACAGCACACAGCACACATACGCAAGCAGCCCGCCGCCATCAGCTCTCGTTCACCGCCACCACCATCACCTCGCTGATATCTTCTCGCTCGCACCTTGGAAGCAACTGACCAGATCTCCGCCGGCAGCGCATGCATCGACTCCGCGAGCTGCTTCGTCCTGGCAATCGCTTCGTTTTCCTCAAGTTCCTACTCATTCAATAAGATAACAAGACAGGCACGGCAGTTCCAAGTGAGCTACTGCGCGCCGCAGGCGAAGAGCTCCACTCGCAGCCTCTCACGAACCGAAATCCCGCCCAGCACCGTCATGTGTGGCAGGAAACTCGGCGTCTGCAGCCGCTGCGCGATCGAGCGGATGGTCTCCGCGATCGCGCGCTCAGCCTGCGGCTCGGGCGCCGCCCACAGCGAGTACGTAGCGGCGCTGGTGTCTCCAGTTTTCGCCATGCTTGTCAAACTCGATTGTGGCTGGGGTTTTGTCACTATCGAACGAATGCAACATACTTTATTCCAGTCACGAGTCCTTCGAGGCCTCTATTTGAGACTTCACGGTCGCCACTTGCTGGTCAAACGCAGCGCGACCTTTCGCGAGTTCGCCAGTCGCACCCGCCGACACCTGCGGCTCCGCGAGCAGTTCCGCGAGGATCAGCCCGCCCGCCTGCTCCACCGACGCCACCGCGCCAGACAGCTCGTCCACGTCGATCGGAGGGTACAGCGCCGCGCCGAGGTCCACGATCGGGTCCTTCATCGCGGTGTAGCTGCGGTCGAGCTGCGCCGTCCACTGCAGGAACGCGGCGTCGCTGTCCGCGCTCGATGCCGTGTACTTCTTGAGCGTGAGCACGCCACGCTTGAGGATCGCGCACGTCATGTTCAGCAGCTTCAACCCGCTCTCGAAGAGCGACTTCTCCTCCGCGGACAAGCGCGCGTCGAAGTCGAGCGCGTCCTCGAGTTCCACCTCCTCAAGCTGCGCCGCCAGCGCGTCCACGCCGTCGTCCCCGTCCTGCTCCTCCAAGAGCTCCTTCAACTCTTCGATCGTCGAGTTGAGCATCGTGATGCACTGCAGTCAAGCGGTGAAGACGTAAACAGACGAGTACTGCGAATGAGAAGTGCGTCCAACATAGCACATCCACACCAGCATCGCGGCCGCTATCCTCCATGCTCACCTGAAGCATGCTGCGCTTCGTAGCGACGCAGTTGGACTTGGACACGCGCGCGACCGAATACTCCCACACGCGACCCGTGAGCTGCGGCACCTTCGCCAGCTCTCCTGCTTCGATACTCACGCCAAGGTCGCGCACACTCTTCACCAAGCGCCTGTGTGTAAGCAACCAGTCAGACCTGCTTTTCTTGCACGGCAACCAACTCACGCTTCTGCGCGCCACGTACAGCGAGTCGCCGATGATCTCAGCGGCGAGCGACGGACCTGCGCCGCTATAGAGCGCGACTCTGGTCGCCGCCACGAGCTGCTCACACGGCTTGTCGAGCGCCTGGCAGATGCTCGAAGCCTCCGCGGCGCTCGGTTCCTTGCCCGCGCTGTACACGAGCGAAAACTTGGTCACCTCGTGGCCGATCGATCCGCATGCCTGCCGTTCATAAATCGGGTGCATCAAGAGCGCATGAGCTATCGAACCATCGAGCAACCACAACAGCAGCAGCATCAGGAGGCTCTTCCGCCGTCCGCACCGCCACGAAAACGTCGCGCGCGAGCGTGAAGTCCGCGTGCTCGAGCCAGAACGAGGGCGCGAACGCGCTGCGCATCTGCATCTCCTCCAGATCGGCCGCGTACGTCGCGAGGCGCGCGGTGAACGCCGCCAGGAAGCTCGTCATGCTGGTACAGTCGAGCTCGAGCGTTTGGCTGCCAGCCACTTTTTGATCAGTGACGCGCGGCTAAGCAAAACTGTTGACAAGCAAGCCAAACTGCTGCTCGCGCGTCAGGCAAAAAATGCGCCAAATCGATGTCGACTCGATTCCATTCCCGCCATACTCAGAGCGAGTCATTCGCGCCTTGCACCGCACTTGAGTATCGGAGCCCACGATGGACTTCGTGGGCCACGGCGCTACCGGCGACGCGGACGACGGCAACGGGGACGAGTGGGAGTGGCCGCGCGAGAGCGCGGAACTGCGCGAGATGGAGAGTCTGCTGCGCTGCCAGATCTGCGGCGACTTCTTCCACGGCCCCGTGCTGCTGCCGTGCAGCCACGCGTTCTGCTCCGAGTGCGTGCGCAAGTTCCTGCAGAGCAAGGGCGCGCACGGCGGCTGCTGCCCCGAGTGCAAACGCCCGTGCGCGCCGGGCGACCTCGTGGCCAACCGCTCGGTGGAGAAGGTGGCGCTGCTCTTCCGCCAGCTCAAACCCAAGCTGCTGCGCGTGCTGAGCGCGACCGCGGCAGCGACGGCGAGCGCCACTCCGTCCGCCTCGACACGGAGACAAAGCACAAGAGAGAGCGCAGCGCGGACGGCGAACGGCAAGGCGCGCGCCGTCGAGCGGCTGCCAGTCGTGTCGTACAACGTCATGAAGGACAAGGAGGTGAGTGCTGCGTGGGCTTCTCGAGCAGGACTGGCGGACTCGTTGACTCATGAGCTGGTCACTTCCTGACTGCTTGATCAGATCCGGAAGCTGCTCGAGTCGATCGGCGTCAAGCTCGCGGTGAAGAACCGCGACGAGATCATCCAGATCCACAAAGAGGTACCTGCACTCGAACTCCACTCACGTACTTGCTGGACGAACAAACGCTCATTCGACTCATGATATGCCATCATCTCTCCTGTGCACCATGCACCAGTACGTGCTGCTCCACAACGCGCAGATCGACTCGTGCAACCCCAAGTCTGCAGCGCGGCTGCGCGAGGAAGTGGTCCGGAACCACAAGCTGCGGCAGCAGGACAAGCACCAGGCGGAGCTCGCGAAGAAGCACACGAACGCGTCGCCCACTGCGGCTCTCTCGGCCCAGATGAAAGCCAACTTTGAGCGGCTGAAGAAGGAGATCGCAGAACGCAAAGCGAACCCGCAGAGTGTCGCGGCGTCCAACGCTCCTGCTGCGACGGCAACACCCGCGGACGAGATCGCTGCGCCTCTGGAGGAGGACGAGACTCCGTCGCTGGGTCTGAGCTCCGCGCCAGTGGGCATTTGGCGTCACGTGTACTCCCAGACCCACAAGAAGGAGTTCTACATCAACTCGGTCACGCGCGAGATCCGGTTAGAGCGACCGCCGGAGTTCGTGCAGCAGCAGAACCCGAAGAACCGCTACGACGACGACTTCGAGGACGAAGTTGTGAGTTCGGCCAACTGCTCGGTCGACCTGACCGAGGAGGCTATCGAAGCCGCCACCTTCGAGTCAACGCATGAGCGAGAGTCCCAGTTGCCACGGTCGATATCGCCTGGCGGAGAGGTCGAGATCGTGGCGCCACCAGCGCGAACGGCATCCACCAGTTCTGCGAGCAAGAGCAAGGGAAAGCGTCCTGCAGGGTTCTTTTCGTCTGACGTGACGGGCTCGACGCAGGACTTCTCGCTCTCCTCGGACGAGGAGGAAGCGGACGCTGCAAGCAGCGCGGCTCGGACCGGCAACAGCAGCAGCTCTGGCATCATCCTCAGCGCTCTGGCGTCGTCGTCGTCTAGCAGCAGCACATTCTTGAGCGTGTCCGGAGTCAGCGCGTCCAGCGAGGACGCCAAGTGGGACTGTCCGCGCTGCACGCTGATGAACGATCCGGTCTCCGTACAGTGCGAAGCCTGTGGGTACGAGTCCAAGACTCG
This sequence comes from Globisporangium yorkense, assembly GCA_023333695.1. Classification (NCBI taxonomy): domain Eukaryota; phylum Oomycota; class Peronosporomycetes; order Pythiales; family Pythiaceae; genus Globisporangium; species Globisporangium yorkense. The sequence goes on from JAASFH010000147.1 coordinate 7,486, forward strand.
GACGCAGCCACCGGCGCGCAAGCGGCAGAAGAAGATGCAGTTCCAGAGCAAGATTTCGCTCGGGTGAGGCAAGATGCGTTCGTGGAGCACTGTCAATATACTTATCGTGAGGAACCGAGAATGAGTGCTCCGGATGCGAAGGCTCAGGAGAGCAGCGCCTTGAACTCGTCGTACTCGATCTCACCGCTGCCGTCCGTGTCGAGCTCGTCGAGCATGCGGTCGATGTCGATGGGCAGCCCGAAGTCCTTCTTGATGAGCTGCACGAGCATGCGGCGCTCAACGTGGCCGGACTTGTCCGGCGCGCCGCCGCACGCCACGAACGCGTCGATGAAGTCGGACTCGTCGTCAAGCTGCGCGGCGCGCAGCTTCTGCGTCTCGATGACCTTGAGGAACTCGGAGAACTCGATTTCGCCGCTGTTGTCGTCATCTACCTCGGCGATCATCTGGAAGAGCTCCTGTGTGTATGTGTGTGCGACGTGTTACCCAACTCTGTGCTCCTTACACTTCGCCTCCCATCGCTTGCATCCAAACCTCGTCTGTGAGTCTCTGCCCCATCGCCTCGAGCACCTTCGCGAGTTCGTACCGATCAATCGTGCCGCTGCCATCCCTGTCGAAGTGCACGAAGGACTCGCGGCACGCGTCGATCTCCTCCTGCGTCAGGACCATCGCCATGATGGCTGGCGGAGTCGCGAGCGTCGCTTTCGAGTGGTCGCTCGCTCGTGCAAATGATAAGGTTTTGGACAACTCGAACTCGCGAGTTCGCTATGTCCGTATCGAGCGAGGATGTCCGTGGAGATCGATGCAGCGTGAGAGGAGGACTGCGGGTTCACCATAGTGTAAAGAGATCGAGATGCACATGCAGTAGCTTAGTCGTACAAAGAGATAAGCAATGCTCTCTTACGGTACTCGCGTCAGTCGAGCTCGTCGACATTCGTATGGCTGGCTTCGTCCGAACGATCCGATGCTGGAGGAAGCGGTTGTTGAGTCCCAGACTCCAGTTGAGGACAGAGTCGAGATGGCGTAGGTGGAGGCATGAGCGGGTGCTGCGCCACAGCGATCTTGGAGCTCGACGAGTTCGCCCCCTCGTACAAGAACACGCTGGAGTCGCAGGTGACGAGGCGAGTCGCCGCAGGAAGGGAGCCACACGCAGCAGCTGCAGCAGCAGCTTTCCGTGCTTTGAGCTCTTGGACCTTCGCGTGCGCCTTCTCCTTGATCATCTGCTGCCGGCGTTCGGTCTCGATCGCGAACGACGCGTCCACGAACGGATCCTTGGACGAGTGCGCTCCAGAACCCACGGTCGCACACTGGTGCAGAACCTCGTGGCGGCGTGCGTCGACTGGGATCGCGGCGCTTTGCTCTTCGCGTGGTGGACCCACACTAAGCAGCACGTTTGAGCTCTGCGACTGCTGCTGCTGTTGCTCTTCGTCTTGGTTGCTACTGATGCGGTTTGGAAGGACACCGTCGGTACTGACGACCGCCGCCCAGCGCTTCTCGCGCTCTTGCTGCAGAAACGCGCTGTCTTGCACCGGCACGATCTTCTCGCCCGAGAACGCGCTCACTTCGTCGACGTCTCCGCCATCGTGAAGGTGCTCCAGACTCTCGCTCTTGCGCTTCTTCGCTGCTTCTTCCTCCTCCTTGCGCTTGCGACGGCCGTCGATCATCATCTGCTCGAAATGCAGGAAGTTGAGCTCGTCGCGCTCCTTCTTCTCGCGCCGGATCGCCTCCATCTCTTCGCGCTCAGCTTCCTGCGCCGCCTTGTAGTCGCCGTTTGACGCCTCCAGCGCATTCCCCCACGCTTCGACGCGTCGACGTTCGTCCTCAAACACCGGGCGGTCGTCCAGGTACTTGAGCTTGCGGCAGCGGAACACGATCGTCTTGCGGTACTGCTTGATATGTTTGACGACGTCGTTGCCCTGCAGGTAGAGCACCTTGAGCTCGGGCATCTGCGCAAGCACGTCCACGACGTTCACGTCCGTGATGCGGTTGCTCTGGATGTCGAGCACCGAGAGGTTCGGCAGCTTGAGCACATGCTCGATGTCTTCGGCGGTGACGAGGTAGTTGCTCTTGAGAGCGAGGCTCTGCAATCACAGATTTGCGCGTTCGTTAGTGCATCCGTGCATTGGCACCAAGCTCTTCTCTCAACCGAGATACATCACACTCGCACCGTGAGCGCTTGCATATGATCCAGGTTCTCGATACGCGAGATCTGGTTCTGCGAGAGGTTAAGCGTGTCGAGCTGCTGCTGCGCGTCGAGTCCCTCGATCTTGCTGATGAGGTTCTCGTGCAGGTAGAGCGTGCGCAGCTGGGTCTGGTGCTCGAGTCCCTCGATCTTGTCGAGTCCGTTGCCCTCGAGCCAGAGCACCTTGAGCCCCGTGTACTCATCCAGATTTTTGATCGCGCGGAAGCCCTGCGTTGAGGGTAACAAGCGAGAGATGAGACCTCTGCTTGATCCCGAAACTCAAGGGATCCGATCGATTCTTCCTCTCGCGCACCTTGTAGTGCAAATAGAGCTTATCGTTGATCGCGGGCGTGACGTAGAGGTCCATGTCGCGGCAGAGCTTCTTGAGCAGCGGCTTCTCCATCTCGACCATCGTGGACGACGCAGGTTCTGACTGCAGGTTCTGACTGCAGGTTCTGATCTTGATCTCGAGCAGTCGCACCTCTTGGAAGATGGACCGTGATGCTCCTCTTAGTTCCGAAAGCGAGTCAAAGGTGTATGCGCAACTTCGACTTCAACGCGCTCGTGGTGACGAGGTTGGCTCTTCGCTGGTGACGAGCTTGCCGTGGACTGCGCATGAACCTTCATGAAGCGCTTGGGCAGCTGTGCGAACCATCGTCGGTGCAGCACCCATACAACTCGTGAGCGTCACGCCACTGCATACACGTCGCTCTTCAAGATCAGCACGAGTGTGGCCCTTGCCGAAGGTGTGCGTGGCACCATCAGCACCACACACTTCCAAGCGTCCAAGCAGCAGCTGCTGGCCAAGTAGTGGGAAGGAATCAAGAGAGAAAAAAGAGTAGTCGTGTTGTTGATGGCGCCAGCACCGGCAGCGAGCGCTATCGCTTGCGCGCTGCGAGTGGGGATCTGGCGAATTGGGTGGCTGCGCTGGCGCTGGCGGACAGCGCGCTTGGTCGAAAGATGCAGGGGACTGGGCTGGCGACTTAGAGGACATTGGCGGAGTTGAGGTTGCGGAACGCCTCGTGGAGACGCACGATCATCTCCTCCTCCGACTTGCGCACCCACACGCGCGGGTCGTAGTACTTCTTGTTCGGCTTGTCGGCGCCCTCCGGGTTGCCGATCTGGCCCTGCAGGAAGTCCTTCTTCGACTCGTAGAACTTGCGCAGACCGTTCCAGTACGCCCACTGCGTGTCCGTGTCGATGTTCATCTTCACGACGCCGTTCTTCACGGCCTCCTGGATCTCCGCCTCCGTCGAGCCCGAGCCGCCGTGGAACACGAAGAACACCGGCTTCTTGTCGGCCGTGTTCTTCTTCTCCGCCACGTGCGCCTGGAAGCCGCCCAGGATCTCCGGGTGCAGCTTCACGTTGCCCGCCTTGTACACGCCGTGCACGTTGCCGAACGCCGCAGCGATCGTGAAGTACGGCGACACCTCCGAGAGCTCGTTGTACGCGTACAGGATGTCCGACGGCTGCGAGTAGAGCGACGCGTTGTCCACGCCCGTGTTGTCCACGCCGTCCTCCTCGCCGCCCGTGATGCCGAGCTCGATCTCAAGGATCAGGTTCAGCTTCGCCATGCGCTTGAAGTACTCCTTGCTGATGCTCACGTTCTCCTCAAGCGGCTCCTCCGACAGGTCGAGCATGTGCGAGCTGAAGAGCGGCACGCCGTGCTTGGCGAAGTGCTCCTCGTCCGCGTCGAGCATGCCGTCGAACCACGGCAGCAGCTTCTTCGCGCAGTGGTCCGAGTGGAGGATCACCGGCACGCCGTAGTGCTTGGCGACCGTGTGGATGTGGTGCGCGAGCGCGACCGAGCCGATCACGGACGCCTGCTGGTTCTTGTTGTCGATGCCCTTGCCGGCGTAGAACGCCGAGCCGCCGTTCGACGCCTGCACGATGATCGGCGACTTGATGTCGCGCGCCGCCTGCAGCGCGGCGTTCGCCGTGCTCGAGGACGTGACATTCACGGCCGGGATGGCGAACTGGTGCTCCTGCGCGTACTTGTACACCTTGACGACGTCGGCGCCGTAGATGACGCCAGAGGGGACGATGTCAGCGAGGCCCATTGTGAGTGAGAGGGGGAGGGAAGGGAGCTTGGAGAAGAAGAAGCGGTGTGCTGCTGCTGCCGACGAGGAAACTTGCGAACTGAGGCATTTTGGACCCCAGATTTTTTGCTGCTTGGTGTGGGTAAAGATATGGGCCAAGCACGAAACGAACCCGGCCTTGTATTTGGAGTCAATTCGAGATGCACCATTATGTGCTCAAGAAGAAAAGTCGAATGTCGTTACGGGTTTGCAGCTTCTTTGAAAACCCGCGAACCCGTCACGCTGAACAAACCCGCCACAACAAGTTGAAGAGGCTTCAAACTCGGAGTTAAGTTGAGCATAGTGAGATCAAGACAACATCATTTTGACTTGATGAATGTATCTACAAATTAGCTTCTATCTTGAATAGGCTCATACGGCTAATGCGCCTACTTTTGATTAAATGAGGATCCTCCAATTCCAGTTGCTTCAATGTTGGCTCGAACTGTATAACCTCGTCTCGACTCACACGACAACCGTATGTCTGACTTCACTATCTGCTTGTTCGTTCGCGGTCAAGTGTACAACAGCTACTCGCCACGTGCTCTTGAGAGCAACCGCTTATCTGGTGTTACCCGCTGCGAGTTGTTTGTTCTGAGTGTCCGTCATCATCACGCAGTATTTTAAGAAACAATAGAATAAGTATTCAACAGATATTGAAATAGGTAATACATCCCAATTCGTACATTTTAAAACAGGTACTACTCACTACTATGTGCTCTAGATACGTATTTGTGAAGACGAAGCGATGACTCGCCGTCATCGCTCTTGCATGCCCCGACTGTGGGCATGGTTGAACTTGTCGAGATACGAGTCCGATCACAAGCGCTTTATCGTGCACGCACAATGCAAGAAGGGGACGCATACATAGCAAGAGGAACACGAAGCCCACTGCGCTCGCTCGCTTGCTCTGCGTGCTCTAACTCGACACTCGTACAGGCTCGCCTTGCTCGCGCTTGGAGCTCGCTGCTGTGCCACGCACGAGAATCAGGCTGTAGCAAAGGTGCGCACTCGACTCAAACCCAAGCACCAAAGAGACGCTGTTTCGAATTCGCGATGTGTGTTTGGCTCAGACAAGTCCATTGGCATACTGAAGCCAAGCTGAATGGAACTTGTCAAACCTGATTCGAATTTGTTGATGCGTTACTATTATACAATTCGAATAGCTTCTCTGCATACTACAATCAAATCACATCCGAGAATCTCATGCGACACACCTTCGCATTTTTCTGCGAAAACCAGGTGCACCACCCAAATTGCCCATTCTCACTTCTTTTCACTATAGTGAATTCCACTCTGAGACTTTGAGTCTGAATCTGAGACACTTGGAGAGTGCTTTCCCTCTCGTGAGTGTCATTCTCTATACTCAATCCGAGTGGTCACTCTTTCGAAGAATTCACCTTGAGGTCCCAAAACTTCATTTTCCCAATCGAGAAGCTCTACACGTCGGACAAGAAGAAGCTCGACGAAGCTCCGACGAAGAAGGCCGAGTAGCTCTGCACGTCGGACAAGAAGCAGCAGCAGCAGCAACAACAAGAAGGTCGTCTACGTGCATCCCTCTATACAAACGCACAAGCACAAGCCATCATGGTGCTCAACAAGCCCTACTCGTCGTCGATGGAGAAGGAGGTGCGCAAGGCCGCCAACATCATCAACGCGTTCTTCGACTCGAAGATCGACGCGGACTCGGCCATCCCCGTGGAGCTCATCAAGGGTTGCGCCGGACTCGCCTTCCTCACGGTCATTAAGGCCGGGCTCGTGTGGACCGGCAAGGTCGGCACGGGCGTCGTCATCGCGCGCCTTGAAGACGGCTCCTGGTCGGCGCCCTCGGGCATCGGCACCGCGGGCATCGGCTTCGGTGCCGAGATCGGCGGCGAGATCATCGACTTCATGATCGTGCTCGGCTCCGCGTCGGCGCTCAACACGTTCAAGAAGGGCACGCAGGTGTCCGTGGGCGCCGGGCTGGACCTCGCGGTCGGCCCTGTGGGTCGCGCGGCCGGCGCCAGCATGAACGCCGGCAGCGGCGGACTCAGCGGCAACTTCACGTACAGCCACGCGAAGGGCATGTTCGCCGGCATCGGGCTGCACGGCTCCACGATCCTCGTGCGCGGCGACATGAACTCCAAGTTCTACGGCCGCGAGGTGACCCCCATGGAGATCCTCGGTGGCCACGTGCAGCCACCCTCGGGCACCTGCGACGTGCTCTACGACGCGATTCAGCGCATCACGGTGGGCGCCGGCAGTAGTAGCGGCAGCTTCAGTGGTGTCGACGCGGTGCGTGCGACACGCGTTCCATTTACTCATTGGCTTGGAGGTCGCTTAGGGGATCTCTCTGTTCACTCATGTACTCGCTCCTCTGTTGCTCGCTGCAGTACCCTACGTACGGAGAGTACAACCGCAGCTCTACTAGCGGCCGAAGCCTGAGCAACAGCGGGTACTCGGCGTCCTCGACGACACAGAACTCGAGCTCGTCTGCGAACCTGTCTTCTTCGTCGGCTCTCGGCAACCGCTCGTCGTTCGAGCAGCAGCGGACTGCTGCAAGCGCTGCGTCGACGAGCGTGACGCCCGACCCGAATGACCCGCGTCTGCGCCGCTACAGTCAGTACAAGTCGGAGCGGGAGCTTTACGCGCAGTTCTCCGGCCAGAAGAGTGCGCCTCCAGCGCAGACGAACACCTATTCTGGTGGATACGCCACGGCGGCGAGCAGCACCACAGGCTACCCAGCACCGGGATACCCCGCAAACACGGGCCACGCTGCTAACACTGGCGGGTATGCGGCTGGTGCAGCTGTTGGCGCTGCCGGAGGCTACGCTGCCTACAACAACTACTCCGCCACGCCAGCAGCACCCAGTCCAGCTCTCTCGACGCACACGCACCCGACGAACCCGGCGCTAAAGTACACGTCGTACCCGGCACCGAACCCGTCGACGCCGTATGTGCCGACGACGCAGGCAACCTACCACAGCACCCCGGCGCCTGCTCCAGTGCAGCAACAGCAGCAGGTGCCTCCACTGCCGCCGGCCGCCACGGGCGCAGAGACGAAGGAGGTGTACACGCAAGTGATCAACTTCGTGACGACGCGGTGCCCGTACGCAAACGTGCAGGTGTTCAAGGACAACTGCCGGCTCTTCGGGCAGGACCAGATGTCGCTCGACGCGTTCTACAGCTACATCTCGTCGATCTGCACGAGGTCGCTGATGAAGGAGTTCGTGCCGCAGCTCGTGCGGCTGCTGCCAACGCAGGAGAAACGGGAGCGTCTCTGGGTGCGTAGCTGTGGTGTTTGCTCGATGGCTTGGACTTCTCGCTTTCCCAGTGGCGTGACGTAGCGACTGACTCGGGTTGTCTTGCGGTGGTGGATACGCAGACCCAGTACTGTCGGGACGTGCTGCTGCTGAAAGTGTGAGAGTGACTGACGTATCCTCCGATCGACGAGCAGACTTGCAGACACGGACGCAGCAGTGTACTGAGGAGTTGGGTTCAGCACGGAAGGCAGTGCGATCCTAACACGAACCTTAACTTGAGAGAAAGCACGAGAGAGTAGCCCATCATGTCGTCACACGCACTGCTCGTGGAAGTCGAACTCGTGGATCCAGCGCCGGAAGATGCGCTGCAGCTCTGAGAACGGACACAGCGCCTGGCCTCCGCACTCGCGGAAGGTCACCGGCCGCTCGTTCAGCAGCGTCTCGACCCGGAACGAAGAAGCGTTCGCGCCACCAGCTGCTGGCTCGTCGCACTCGTACAACACGAACCCGATGTTCGCTGCGAACGGCGCGAGGTGGGAACCGCGGAACTTGCGTGTCTTGGCGACCTCGAGCGGCGTGTTGGCGAGGAAGTGGCCCTCGCGGTCGTTCGCGTGGCGGTCGAAGTACGACAGGTCGAGCAGCGACGCCAGCGGGAGGATCGTCTCGGCGTGCGCGAAGCGGAAGTGGCCGTCGACAGCGGCGGTTGAGCGCTCCACGCGCTCGCGCATGGACCGGAAGATGTCCTGCAGCAGCGGCGCCGCGATCTCGAACGCGAGCGCGTGGCCGTGGCTCTTCTTGTAAAAGTGCTTGAGGTCGTGGAAGTAGTCCATGGAGTAGAGCGTCTCGGCGTCGAAGAGCGAGCACCACTCGTCGTACACGTCGCGCACGGCGACATCGAACGCGCAGCCGGCGTACGCCGCCTCGAGGTCCTTCTGCTCGAGGCTGTCGTCGCCCGCGAGCTGTCGGAACGCGCGCAGGTTGCGCCGCATCTGCGCGCCCGCGCGGTACGCGGCGTGGTGGGCCGTGGCGCTGGCGTTCCGGTCGATCGCGCGGTCGTACGCAGGGCAGTTGTCGAAGAAGCGCAGTTCGTGGTCGGTGCCGACCGCGTCCACGTGCACGCGCATCGGCGCGTGCCGACCGCCGAAGAAGCCGAACGCGAAGGCCGATGCGCTCTGCTGCGTGCGCGGCTTCCACGTGGCTTCGATCGCGACGCGCGCTGGGTCGAAGGAGCCCAGCTGCGCGCCGAAGCGCTCGCGCACGCGCGCCCCCATGGATGCCAGCTCTGCAACGCCCACCGGCGCCAGCCACCCTGCCGCCTCGACGCTGTACGGACTCGTCCAGCGGCGCGTCCAGTGGTCTGAAGCAGTCGTGCGCCGCCTCAGCCGGTCGATGGTGCGGTCGATGCGCGTGATGTCCTTGATGGTCGGGAAGCGCGTGCCGTGCCGCACGACCCAGTTGAGCTGCACGACCCGGCAAGAGCTGCTGTCGTTGGTGGCAAGTTCAGTCTCTGCTGACAGAGGCGGCGGCGGGTACTTTGTCTTTGTGGACATGTGCGCGTCCAGCACGCTGCGCGTGTCCGCATTGGCAGCGGCGCACACTGCAGCGACGGCCACAGCGAGCGCTAGCACCAGCATTATGAACACCGTGTGCGCCATGTGCGTTAGCGAGCATGCAACCGTGCGATGTCCTCGTCGTTGTTGTCCTCTACCCGTGCTTCTTCTTCGTTGATATCCGCGATGACAATGTCGTCCAAGATGTGCGAGCCAGGTTTTGTCGAATATTGGTGACGGAACATCTGATACTGGAGACAGAATATGCGATATTGGTGACAGAATATCTCTGAGCAGAATTAAATTTAAATGTGGCCATAAACAGCTGCGTAAATATGGATCCACAAATTACCATTCTTGAATTTGGGTTGTCCGTGAGTATGACACACTTCAAGCAGCTGACGGCTGGTGTGTACGAGTTCGCAGCGGCGGCGCCTGGGCCGCGCGTGACGCTGCTGGGCGGCGTCCACGGCAACGAGCGCATCGGTGCACTGGTTCTGGACGCGCTGCGGCTCGCGCTGCTCGGCGCGGCGCCGCTTCCGCTGCCTACGGGCAACAGCAGCAGCGCCAGACCACCAACAGCAGCAGCAGCAGTAGCTGGTCTTTCGCTCGCGCGCGGCTCACTCACGCTCGTGTACGGGAACCCGGCGGCGCTGCGCATTGGCAAGCGCGGGTCGGCGCCGCACGCGGACCTCAACCGCTGCTTCAGCGCCGACGCGCTGGCGGCGGATGTGGCGGCCGATGACAGCTACGAGCAGCGACGCGCGCGCGAACTGGCGCCGGTGCTGGCGGCCAGCGACATGATGCTCGACGTGCACTCGACGAACGCGCCGTCGCCGCCGTTCGTGCGCATCGCTGGTGGCGGCACTGGGGTCCCGTCGGCGCTGACGCGGATCGCGGCGCGCCTGCCGTGCGACATCCTGCTGCACGACCCCAAGTTCCTCATCGGCGGCGGCCGCGCGGCGCTCACGGACGAGTTCGTCGGTGCGCACGGCGGGTTGGGCGTGTGCTTCGAGAGCGGACTCGCGAGCGACCTGTCGGACAACAAGGTGCGCGCGATTCTGCACGGCGTGCTGCAGATCCTGCAGTTCGACGCGCAGGTCGTCGCGCCGGTGCTGGCGCCGGAGGAGGCGGCTGCCGTCGACCGCACGATGACCACGTTCGAGGTCACGAAGGTGTTCACACTGTCGGAGCGCGGGTTCCGGTGGGCGGACGGCGTCGGCGCGACCAACTTCCAGCGCGTCGCGGCGCATCAGCCGATCGGGTTCGCTGGGGACGAGCCGCTCGCTGTGGACTACGACGCGCACATCGTGTTCCCCAAGATTCCGGCGCTCTGGAGAGTTGGCGCGTACGTGTGTGTATGCGCGTGGGGACTGGTTTGTCGTGTTGACAGTGGCGGTTCAACATATGTATCGAATGTGTGTGTATGTGTGTGCGTATGTATGTGCGTGGCAGTCCGCTCGGGTGGCTCACGCGGCGCGTGGCAAACTAGGCGCTCGTCCAAAGTGCTGATGCAGAGTCCTCCTCATGAAGGAAGAGCTCGCGCGCTCCTTGATCGACGGTGTCCGAAGGCTCGTTGGAGCCGCATAGGTTCGAGTCCTTTCGACGCCGACGATGTTTGCTCAGAGCAGCTTGGTCTTCGCGTGCTGGCGCCTCCTGCTCGCGCACTGGTCGTCGTAGAGCAACTGGAGCGAGTTCCAGAAGAGCAGCACGTTCACGACGTACGACGCGATGCACACGAGGCACACACTCTTGAGCACGAACGCGAGAATGAGCGCCAGGTACCCAGTCGCAAGCTACGTTTCGCACATGCACACGATCACGATGGGGGCGTATGGTTAGACTGGCAGCTCGTGCACATACCCGTTCGGTTCACAGCGTCACCAGCAGCAGTAACAGCAGCAGCATCGAACGTACCAGCGCGCAGGTGGACGCGAGCACGTAAAAGTGCGCGTGGTACGGAAGTGCTTGCAGCGCCGGGTAGAGCGCGAAGAGCGTGTACGCGAACAGACCTGCAAAGGCACAACTCTCCCACTTCAGCACACGACACATGCACGCGAGTTGAGCTCTTCCTCAGTTGGCGACGGTCTCTCGCGCACCGATGACGACGTTCGGCAGATCCAGCGCCGAGTCCCGCTCCACGAGTCCGTGGTACGACAGCAGATTGCCGAACTCGCTCGTCATCACCTATGGCGATCTGTCAGCACACACACACACACGCCCACGAAGCTGCTCTGGAGCTACAAACACGCCACCACCTTGGAGCACGAGAAGTACTTGGAGTCGCAGAGCGCCGAGTATTTGCTCTGGTGGAGACGCTTCTGATGCTCCACGTAGACGCCGTAGGCAGCGACTGCGACGCCCGCGACGCCCGTGAGCGTCAAGTTCCTCCCGCTGCGCTGCATCGTTGGTCGTCTCGGCGTCTCGATCTGTCGGTCTGCGCTTTCGGTGGTGCTCTTGTGATCTGCGGTGCGGATCGCGAAGTGAGCGGCTTTTTGCATTCGATGCAAAAAGGAGGTTTCAACACGATTCGATACCATGAAGCATTGAATCACGGGAGCAACGAACTGTTGCATGAGCAGCGCGTCAACAGCGCCTGCACGTGGTTTACTATGAGATGAAGTCTCTCTTCTCACCGAAACCAACTCTCGTCAACGAGTTCCCTCTTCCTACTGCTCTGCCTTGAGAACCCAACGGATGGTATCGAATCCGGATGCGGGTGAAGTCTCGATGATGCTGCAGATGACTCGCTCGCCCACGAAGAAGAGGAACTCCCGCGTGTGCTGGAGGTCGGTGTGCAGAACAACGGAACAGCAATCCGGTTGCAGCACTTGGAGTGCGATCAGCTGCGAGACGCTCTGGTACACACTTTCACGGACGCCGAGCTTCTTGACTTCGATCGACAGCACCACTCCCGAGAGATCGTTCTTGTCAAACAGATATGAGTCCTTGACGATGAGGAGATCTGGACGTCCGCGGAGAAGAAGCGGAGTACCGGGTATCTTGGCTTGGACGAAGCTGCCTCGCTTCGCAACGTCGAGAACGCAAAGTCCCCTCTCCTGCAGCACATCCGGCAGCAAGTGCTCGATGAAGCTCTTGTACTCGTGCCGGCGCTTCTCTTCCGAGCGCGCGTCGTCCCACTTGAAGATACCGCGGTTGTTGATGCTGTTGCCGCGGTGGAGAGTGTAATCCGCCAGCTCCAGCATTCAGCGCCCGTTCTTTAGATTCGCGCAGTCCGAGTGTCGGAAGACCATTGTCGGCGCGCTTGACAGCTCGGACTCGACCGATTCAACGCCACGCTGAGTGGAGCGAGCTCGCAATGCGCGAACTCGGTCCCTGTCAGCAACTCTGTGTGTTCCTCGGTCAGCTTTCGCTGAGATCTTCGAGCAGAGCCAAGCGCTCGCTTCTCCGAAAGCAGTCCGCAGTAGCAGGTTGTCATGAGCAACGAGTTGGCGTCGAGACGCGAGGAGCTTGGACGGCAGCAGGACCCCGAACATGATCTTGCAAGTCGCGTTGTAAATCGGAGAATGAAGTGCGTAGCTGCGTACGAAAGAGCTTCGAAGTGGACGATGCTACCGGTGTCTCCGAGAGCATCAGTCGTGACGATTCCCACACCCGTCATGATTGGCATACAGGTCGAGAGGCTGCAGGTTGCCTCTCGATCTTTGCTTCTTGTGGCAAGTTGCCTGATATCCTTGGCTGGAAGAGCAACTTGCGAGTCGGTTCTGCGCTGTCGTGTTGAGCACGTAGCGTTGTCTGCAGCATGGGTTCTGGTGTCGTCTGGATCTCGTTGCGGAAGCCGCTGGCGTTGTCGTCGTCGTCGTCGTCGTCATGATCGTTCATTCAAAGCAACTAAAGTCGGCGTCGACGTTTCAAGCTGGAAGCGCATGCGCTCGACATCGACACGGACATCGACACGGACATCGCCACCACCACCGTCACGAGCAGCATACAGTCGATCTGCATTCACATCAGCACACCGCCAACCATGACCAACAACCGCAGAACGGAAGACCCGCGACATTCACACGAGAACCCGTCGCCGCCGCCGCCAGCGCCACCCACCAAGAAACATGCGCTGCTGCTCCAGCGCAAGCGGCCGCCAGCAGCTCCCCAACACGAGCCATGGCTCTTCCAAAGTCTCAACTTCCAGCACTCGCACTCGCACTCGCTGCCGGCACTTCCGCCCGCCAGTTCAAGCACAAGCTCCGCGACCAACCCGAGTATCGGTATCAGCGCTTCCAGCTTCTCCAGTTCCGTACAACCAGCGTCGCCGCTCTCGGCGTTCGCCGCGGACATCGACGCGCCGTTCTTCCTGGACGCCGCGAGTCTCAAGCGCTTGCTGCCGTCGGCGCCGACGTCGGCGTTCTCGTCGCGCTTCCGCCCCAAGAGCAGCGGGGGTGGAGTCTACGGCAGTGGTCATCAGAACAACAACCGACCGCAGAACAGCGGGCGACGCAGCCATCACCGCCAGCTCGTCGTGCATGCGCCGGCGCGACTCGAGGCGCTCGCAGGACCCGCGTCGGCGCGGCGCAAGTCGCACAAGCGCAAGTCCGCGGCCGCGCTCCAGAACGCGTCAACGCGCAAGTACGCGCTGCGCATGGACGGCGTGAAGGGCCGAGTCGCTCAAAAGAGACACATCGGCGAGGAGGCGACGGCGACGGAGACGCAGCTCGAGTCTTCATCAGATCCAAGTCACACGTCACATGATCGGCACCATCGCCACCATCATCATCATGAGAAAGCGAGTCGCCGCACGTCGTACGATGAAGCGCTCGCGTACAACTCGGACGACGAGGAGGACGCCGTCGCAGCGGACCCAGCGGTGGCTCTCGAGGACCTCGACGAGGCGAGGCGGCAGAGGATGGTCATCGCCGCGCAGCTCAACCTCACGATCGACGAGTATGAGGCGCTCGACGCAGCATTCGGCGGCCAGGGACGCTCGAACGTGTCCGGAGAGTACGACGACAACGACAATGGTAACGACGGCTCGATGACAAGCCGGTACTTTGCGATCTTCACGCAGTACGACGTCGACAGGAGCGGCGCGATCTCGCCCGACGAGCTCCGCAAGCTGCTCACAGCGTCCGGCGAAGACATGGATGACGCCGAGCTCGCGGTCGTGATCCAGCAGGCGGACACGGACCGCGATGGAGAGATCGACTTCGACGAGTTCATCGGCTTAATGCGCGCGCGCAAGCGGCTGCTGCGCGTCGCGAACCACATGGGTGTCGCCGGCACCGGTCCTGCGAGCGACTGTAGCGGTCCATCGTCTTCCTTCTCGCAGTCAATGTCGTCGTCACTCTCGCCTGCCTCGAACTCGCCGCTGCCGCCGCTCAAGATGGCCACGCTGCAGTCTAAGAAGCATCTCCAGCAGTTCAGCTCGCACTTCACGCGGCCGACGCCGACGTGCCTGCGGCCCGGTGCGCAGGTCGATCTGACGCAACTGCGCCGAGAGCTCGCGATCTCCGAGTTCGGCATCCAAGAGCTCAACTCGAAGGTACGCGAGGGGCTCCACTGGGTGCAGCAGCACTGCCCCGTGCGGTCGCTGCGCGCACAGATCTTCTGCCACCGGTGGGGCATGGAGAAGGTCCAGCAGCTCTTCCTCCGCCTGCAGAGCCAAGCGCTCTCGCGCGCGTTCCACAAGTGGCGCGCCTTCCGCATGTACGAGCGCAACAAGCTCAAGGCGAACCTGTTCCTCAAGTGCAAGGCGAGCCAGAAGGTGACCGAGGTCATGACCAAGTGGCGCCGCAAGGTCACGCGCCGGAGGTTTGCCAAGTGGAAGACCGAGTGCGTCATCGACGCCCGCAACGAGCTCCACTGCGCGGCGATCGAGCTGCAGCGCGTGCTGCGCGGCAAGTCCGCGCGCCTGGAGCTCCGGCGTCTGCGCGAGCACGCGGCGGCCACGACGATCCAGGCGCTGGTCCGAGGCCGACTCGCACGGCTCCTGGCGCAGCGGATACGTCGCGCCAAGCTCGAGCACGAATGTGCGAGTCTGTTGCAGCGCTGCTACCGCGGGTACACCGGCAAGCGCGTTGCGCGCGCACTGTTCCAAGCGCAGCGCGAAGCTCTCGCGGCGATGAAGATCCAGCGCGCATTCCGCAACCACCAGCGCCGCGAGCTGCTGCGCGTGATCCAGCAGACCAAGCTCGAGCACGACTGCGCGCTCCGCCTCCAGTGCTGCATCCGCGGCTACTTGGCGCGGCGCGAGCGCTCTCGCCGAGTCCTGCAGAAGAAGCGGATACAGTGCGCGACCACGATCCAGCGCCGCACGCGCGGACTCCTCGCGCGACGCCGCGTGGCTGAGATGCGCCGCCGAGAAGCAGCGGCGGCGACGATCCAGACCCGGTTCCGCGTCTTCCGCTCGCGGATGCGCGTGCACCTGATGCGCCGAGAGAAGGCGTTCCTCGTCCAGCGCGTGCGCGAAACAGCGGCCGCGACGCAGATCCAAGCGCGCTGGCGGTGCTTCCACACCCGCAAGCTGTTCATCGACGAGCGGCTGCAGCGGATCGAGGCGCAGCGCGTGGAGAAGCTGCTGCGCCTCACGAGCGCGATGACGATCCAGGCTGCGTTCCGTGGCTACCAGGCGCGGCGAGTGGTGCAGCGCGCGCGCTTCGAGAAGCTCAAGTGGATGAACTTGACGCTCATGAACCGAAGCGCGCTGCAGATCCAGTCGTTCTGGCGCGGGTACCATGGCCGCCTCGCGTCGCACTTGCGCCTCCAGGTGAAGCGAGCGCTCGAGCACGAAGAGAACGAGGCAGCGAAGCGCATCCAGCTCATCGCGCGCTGCCAGATCGCACGAGGCGAGAAGCGCAAGATGCTTGAGCAGCGGGAGCAATGCCGACTGCTCCAGCAGAAGCGCGCGAACGCAGCTCTGCTGATCCAGAAGGTGGCGCGCGGCAAGCGAGCGCGCAGAGCTGCCGCGAGGCTGCAGCAGGAACACCGCAGCGAAGCCAGGAACGCGCTCGACCGGCTCGTTGCGCAGACGAAGCGCAGAGCTGCAGTCAAGATCCAGTGCTGCGTGCGCCGGTTCCTGTCTCGATGCAGGTACTTGACGAAGCAGCGAGACGCTCAGCGACGCAAGCAGCTCGCAGAGACCCGACTGGTCCACGAGAAGGCTGCGCTCGTGATCCAGTGCGCGATGCGGCGAGCGAGAGCGCAGCGACTGCTGCGGCAGCGGAGACACGAGTTCGAGCGGCGGATCTCCATGATGGCGTCCGAGAAAGCGCATGACGAGATCGCGCGGCTCCGGAAGGAGCAGGAAGCGGAGCTGCTCAAGCTCAAGCTGCAGCTCATGCACCAGCAGAGCACTGCGAACGAAGAAGCTACCAAGCTTCGAGAGCAGGTGGAACGGCAGCGAGAAGAAGAGCAGCAGCGCCGAGCAGTCGAGGCGGACGAGCTCGCGCAGCTCAAGATGCAAACGCTGCTGCATCAGCAGCAGGAGAGCGAGAAGCGGGTGCTCGAGCTCCAGAAGACCCAGGAGGCGGGACGACTCCGAGAGACGCTCGAGCGAGAGAAGCAGGCGCAAGCGCACATGGAGGCGCTCACGCGGATACAGGAGAACGAAGAGATCGCGAGGCTGAAGCTCGCCGCGCTGCTGGAGTCGAGTGCACAGAGCCAGAAGCAGCAGCAGGAAGTGGGCTCGCTGCAGGGCGAGGCGAAGCGACTGCAGGACGCTGCGCTCGCGATGCGCACGGATCAGGCGAGGATGACGATCCGAGCGGCGTGTCTGAAGTACATCGCGAGAAGACGGATCGAGAAGCTCCAGCACGCTCAGGCGCGGCAGCTGGCGAGTCTGAAGGACGAGGAGGAGCGCGTGCGACTCAAGGCGGTCCAGGAGAAGGAGATCGCGCTCGCACGACTCAAGGCAGTCATGGACGAAGAGAACCGCGCGCGCGACCAGGAGATCAAGGCTCTCGAGATGCAGATGCTCGAGCGCGCACGAGTCGAGAAGGAGCGCATCGCTAAGCGCAACGCAGCGGCCAGGAGCATCCAGTCTCTCGCGCGCGGATACCTCGGACGTCAGCGAGTCAAGGCGATCCAGGACAAGATCGAGAACGAGCGAGAAGCGCGAGCAAGCGCCATGGAGGCGATGCTAGCGGAAGCCGAGGCAAAGGTGGCCGAAGTCCTGGCGGATGACGGTGATGCTGCTGCTGCTGATGATGCTGCCAGAACTGACGAGATCGGGGACGCGGACGAGTGGGTCGAGTACTGGGACGAGAATGCGCAGGCGTCCTACTTCTACAACATCCGCACCCAGGAAGCAAGCTGGACGCGGCCAATGTCCGCATCATCCGTGTCGGCGGCAGCCATGGACATTGTCCGCGCAGTCACCGCGCCGAGCGTCGACCACGAGCAGGACAGCTACGCCAACTACGACGCCGAGACGGTGGACGAGAACGGGTATCCGCTCCCAGCCACCGGAGCCGAAGCGTACGCGGATCAGTACGGATACTACGATCAGAGCGGTCAGTATCACTACTACGAAGCGGATCCTGCTGCTGCTGGATACGCTGGAGCGCAGATGGCGGGTGCCGCGTACGCTGGCATGTATCCCGGACTCGCGTCGGCGTACGCGTACCAGGCGGCGATGGCGTCCATGATGTTCGGGTTCGGGAACCCGATGATGCAGCAGTTTGCCAATCCGATGATGCAGCAGTACGCGAACTCAATGGCGGCGGCGTCGACAGCTCAAACAGCAGTGGCAACAGACGCAGCAAACGCCGCTGAAGAAGAAGCTGCCGCCACCGCCGCCGCACCGCCAGATCCGTGGGAGAAGTTCTTCGACCAGTACACCGGCGCCGCGTACTACTACAACAACATCACGGGGGAGAAGTACTGGGCGTGAACGTCGCGTTATCGCGCCGTTCTCACTTCCGACGCTACTCGTCGAGGTTCATCGAGCTATCGTCCGAGAAGTCCAAGCTCGAGTACGCCAGCGACCGATGACTCGGCTCGATGCTGCTGAACGAGTTGTCGAGCCGCAGAGTTCGTCTCACCGCGTCTTCGGTCTGTGAGGTGTCGGTCGGTCGTCCAAGAAGTCCGGAGTGCATGCCCATGGGTGTGCGAGATTCCGGCTCCGGCACGTCGAGCGCGCTGAGCGAGCTGTGTCTCGACGACAGAGACTCCTCGAACGCCACAGTGATCATTTCGCCGGCGAGCGTCTCCTCCGGGTTGTATGCCAGTGCCTGTGCGTAGTAGAGATCGTTCAGATCTGTGAGCGACGATATGCTACCACCACACGGTGAAAGAACAAAGCGACTCACTGCGTGGTACGACTCGATCGCCTCCTCCAGGTTCCCCTTCATGTGATACGTAAAGCCCAGCGCTGCAAGGATCGACGCCTGCAGAGTGCACAGGTGACAGGTCTCAGCTGTAGTGTTCGACACGCTCGACTGCGAGTTGCTGAAGATGCAACGTACGTTTCTCGGAGACAACCGCAGCGCACTCTGGAAGTAGTGGATTGCTTGGTCGTACTTCCTGTTCATGAGAGCACATCGTCAGTGAGTCGACACTGCACCCAACTCGAACACTGGAACGCGCACAACAACAACACTTTCAACGCACCTCAGCTTGCGATACGAATAGCCGAGGTTGAACAGCGTGGGCTCCCAAGTCTCCATCAGCCGCTACAACAGAGAACCAAATGGTTGTCAGTCTCACTTGTGCCATCAAAGCAGCAAGCAGCACATGGAGCGTACCTCGGGCAGATGCTTGCAGAGTTGCAGCGCTTTCGTAAACATCTCGATCGCCATCGGGTAGTTCTTCTGCTTGTAGTACGCGGTGCCGAGTTCGTTGTACACCAGCGGGTCACTCGGACAGATCTGACTCGCCTGCTTGATGAACTCCAGCGCCTGCGGCAGGTTGTTTGTGCGCAGGTGCTCCATGCCGATGTAGAGCGGCGGCAGGTGGGATCCCGGAAAGAGACTCGACGCTGTCCGGTACGACGACATCGCTTGGTCACTCTCGTCCTGCGCCGCGAAGGAGTTGCCGAACCCGATCCACGCGGGGGCGAACGTCGGCTCCAGCGTCGTCGCTTTGCTGGAAAGCAGTTCACCAACAGTGTCGAGTGTTAGTTCTTCTTGTTGGTTGCATACTTCTAGTCGGTATCGACAACAGCAGGCGCACGCACTGGAAGTATCGCTGCGCTGCTTCGTACTTGTGCACGAGCAAGTAGTAGCACCCGACGGTGTACCACGCTGAAGCCTTCTTTGGATACACGTCCACCTGACAATCACCACAGCCAAGAAGAGTACAACACCAATCAGTAAATTGCTCGACACTTGCCTGGATTCCGCCAACGACATACCAGTTGATGGGCGTACTGATACAGCTCGCGCTTCTTGCCGAGCTCCACCAGCGTCGCCACGAACACCGTGACGACTCGGGAGTTGAACGGGTCCTCGTCTCGCACCCTGCACCACCGAATATCAGCGTCATTGCCAGAGTCGACACGCAGCGTCATCACCCGTTCGCACCATTGGCAGATCTGGTGCGCTTTCTGGATGTCATGCTGATAGTAGTACGTCTCCGCCTTCGTGATGCTCTGCACACAAGATCAGTCCGCGTATGTCAGTCGAAACACATCACAACAACCACTCGAGTCGCATACTCAGTCGTACCAGATCGAGGTTGTCCTTCATCCCAAACTTCTCTTCGATGTCGTTGAACTTCTCGTTCACTGTTGGAGTCGGATCGTACTGAAGACAGCAAAGCGTAGCAAGTGTCAGCTCCTCGCATCCATCGAGAAGCAACACGATCTGCATCTCCTCCTCAGCGTACCTTCCCGACGTGCGTCTGGTACAGCAACCGCAGAAGTCCCATTTCGTCCGATGAAAAGTTGAGCGACGCGACGAGCCTCTTCTCTTCATGCGAAGTAAGCATCTGCTTGTCGAAGAGATGGAAAAACGCCTGCATGATACCACGAGACTTTAGCACACACGGCACTCGGCACTCGACACAAGCCGCAGGATCGACTCACCTCCGAGTTGTACACGTCGCATCGCAACGCGATCCGAAAGTACGTCGCCGCGTTCTCGCGGTTCCCGACAGCTTCGAACGTCTCGCCCATGAGCAGCGCGAGCGCGGACACGATGTTGATGCCCGCCGAGTCCTCCGGGTCCTCGTTGTCGCGCTCGTAGCGCCTCGAGAACGCGACGATCGCGTTTTCTTCCTCTGGGAGCACCTTCCCGAGCAGATCCAGGCACTCCTCCTTCTGCTTGATCGCCAACTGCACACGACCCGAAAGCACGAGGGTCAGTACGTACGCCCCCTGCTAGCATCAGATGCGCTCTCTTCGGAGCACTCACCATACACTGCCCCAAGAGCAGGTACGCCTTCAGTGTCGACGCTCGGATGGCATTCACGTTGTCGATCTGCACCAAGTTCGCCTTCTTCATCGCGTGGATGGCTCGGTGGTACTCCTGGTTGAGGTAGCACGCGTCGGCGAACAGCAGCACGTCCTGCGCGAAGCCCGGCGAGATCGTGATCTGGAGACCACGACCATCAAGTTCGTCAGTCTCGTAACCTTACAACCGACCTCATCCGTCTCGCCACACACGCACCAGCTTGTCGGCGTAGAAGAGCGCGGCCGAGACGTGGTGGCGCCTCACGCAGCTGCGCACGAGCTGCCGTAGCTTCGTCACCAGGCGGTTCGGGCCGCTCGGGTGCACGGGCGGCGGGGACGCGGCCGCCACCAGCCCGAGCGGCTTGCTCTTGGCGCGCAGCCTGCTGCTCGTCGGCGTGCTGCCGTTGACGCTGCTGCTGTAGCGCAGGCCCGAGCTCTTGGCGTCGCTGCTGCTCGCGCTCTTCCAGCCGCCGCCGCCGGCGTCCGAGTCGCCGCCGCCTGCGTCCGCAGACTTGAGGCGCGCGGCGCCGCGCTGCCCACTCGCGCTCAGCTGCATGTTGGTCGTAGGGGTGGCGAAGGCGTCCGTGGCGTCGTCGTCCGGCTCGGCGTCCTCGTCGATCGTGAGGTCGATCGCGTCGAGCTGGAAGCCACCGCCGCCGCCGCCGGGTCTATCGATAGCTGCGACGCGTCGCTTCCGCTTGCGAAGTCGCTCTCCGATCGGTGCGAGAGCTGCTGCGGCCGCAGCAGCAGCCGTTGGCGCCACGGGCGTTTGGAAGAGCGACGGTTGGGACGCGAACGCCGGCGTCGACGCTGAAGCTGCGGCTGATGTTGAGGAAGAGGAGGACGGCGTGGCGCGCGCACGAGAGCGCGGCGCGGCCGCCGGCGTCGCGAACGGGTGCGACATGCGCGGAAACCTTCGGTGGGCGAGGACGCAGTCAGGTGGCGAGGCAGGCAGGCTGGAGAGCTCTGGAGAGCACGCCACGTGCACACGCGCTTGGCGGGAGTTTGGCGCGTTTTTCGCTTTCAGATAGTGGGAAAAGAGGAGGAAACAGGGTCGGTGAATGGAATGTTTCACTTGGTATTGTATGGTGCGTTTCTCGTGAGTATTTGGCTCAGATTTTGGGAGTAGATTTAGACATTAAGAGCTCTCAGATGGAGATGGATGCTACCATCAGCTTGGTGGAGCTGCCGCGGCCGCTCTCAGAGCACTGGGGTTGCGTTATGTAGCTGGTGTATCTGCGTCGCTGCATTCGCGATCGATGGGACCATGTCTTACACCTGGAAGAGCTCAAGTGTTGCGTTCTTTTCGATATGCAGTGCGTTGGCAAACAAACCTGAGATTGCTCTGACACTCGCTGCCTCTCTCGACCTTCGATCGCCAAAGTCTTCGTGCGTGGGGAGACGGAATGTCATGCTCTCCTTGCTGCATGGCTGTCTCGAGCTTCACGGACGGAGTCGACTTCAAGCGCTGTGTACGCAAACTCGTGCTGTCGGTGAGCGCGAACCGTCCTCGCCTCACTCAAAATGTCCCAACGAAAAACCAGGTGATGGAAGACGGGGGAATCGACGTGAAACACGCCTGCGATCGGCTCGAGCTCTCGGAATCTCTCGTGCGCGGCAGGTGTCGACCTACTCGGCAAACTCCTCGCTCCGTGATGCAAGTTCAGCAGTGCATCCACTCGACCTCCAGGTCTGCAAGTACTCCAAATCGAGGCGTCACCTCCGGATCTTTTTGAAACGGCTTAGCATGTGGCAGCAGCCAAATCGTTTCAGTTGAATGGCTCGCAACCGTTCAGTCCGTGGCAAAGCAGGTGGCGCTCCAGCCCCCAACCAGAAACGTGTCGTCACACTCCTACTTCGCATCTGAAGAGCCACGAGCACTCGCGAATTTGCGCCGCCGCACGCAGGCAACCTCCGCTCTCCGTCTGCTGGTCCAGACCACCGCGGCTACCACCACAACCACCACCAGACCAAAGCTAAAATGGCGGCCGCGTGGAAGGACTCGGACCGCGTCGCGCAGTTCGTCGCGAACGTCGCGGGCGGCGCGCTCGTGCTCTCGGGCGTCGCCAGCTACGCGCTGCAGGCGGTGGCGGCCTCGCGCTTCGAGCTGCCGGACGTGCGCGCGCTCGCGGGCGTCGCCACCGCTGCCGCTGTCGCGCAGCTGACAGCGCTCGTGCACCCGTGCTGGTCGCGCGCGCACGTGAGCGACGCGCTCGCCGAGTGCCTCGCCGTGCTGCGCACCGTAGAGGACGCGACGGCGCTCGCGCAGGTGGCCGCCATGGGCGCGCTGCTCGCCGCCGCGGCGCTCGCACTGCGCAAGTACAAGTGGATTGGCTGGTTCTGCTGCCTGCAGCTCGTGGTCGTCGTGCAGTGGCTCGTGGCGCTCTATCAGGTCTCGCGCATCGCGCTCTCCATGACCGTCTACTTCTCGCTCAAGCTCGGCAAGTTCGTGCTCTCGGCGTCCAAGCGCGCGTACGTTGGGCTCTTCAGCGTCAAGAACAAGTACGCCGAGTCGATGCGGCAGATCATGAGAGGCGCCAAGACGTACGCCGAGTGGGCCAACATGGCCCAGTGCCTCGACGTGCTCGAGGAGAAGGAGCACTGGAAGACCACGATCCTGCCCGAGGACCTCGAGCACTGCGATTTCCTGCAGCTCCAGATCAACATGGACAATCTCAAGCGCGCGATCGCTGGCGGCAACATCGAGGAGCTCAAGTACATCACCGCGGCGTTCGCGATGCGCAACAAGCTCGGCATCGACTCGGCGAGCCTGCACTTGGCGTGCCACTCGGGCACGAAGGTCGTGATCGAGGAGTTCGACGCGCTCGTGGGGCAAGCGCTCGAGGTGCTCGCAAGCGCCGGTCCGGACGTGTTCCCGCCCGACGAGAAGGCGACGTTCTTCCGGAAGCTCAAGCAGTCGTTCGGCTCGACGGCGCTGTGTCTGAGCGGCGGCGGCGCGATCGCCATGTACCACATGGGCGTCATCAAGGCGCTGCTGGAGGCGGATCTGCTGCCGAACGTGATCTCCGGCTCGTCCGGCGGCTCGATCGCGGCGGCCATGGCGGCATGCAAGACAAATGCAGAGCTCCTGGACGACATCCTGCAGAACAACATCTCGACGCGGTACATCCCGATGGGCATTCGGTGGTTCCCGCCGCTCATGGAGCAGCTCGCGCACTGCGTCAAGACCGGCTTCCTCGTCGAGTGCTCGGGATTCGAGCGCACGACGCAGCACTACTACGGCGAGCCAATGGACGCCATCGAGAAGACGATGCACTACACCTTCCAGGACGCGTTCCGCAAGACTGGACGCCACGTGTGCATCACAGTCTCGGCGTCCGACGTGACGGGCCACAAGGGTCCGAAGAAGCTGCTGCTGAACCACATCAGCTCACCGCACGTGCTGCTCTGGAGCGCCGTCGCGGTCTCGTGCTCACTGCCGGGCATCATGAAGGGCAAGAAGCTCATGGCGCGCGACTTCGCGGGCAACGTCGTGCCATACACGTCGCTCGGGAACGAGTGGGTCGACGGCAGCATCCAGCACGACCTGCCGATGGAGACGATGGCGAGCTGCTTCAACGTGACCAACTTCATCGTGTCGCAGGTGAACCCGCACGTCGTGCCGTTCGTGGGCGACGACATCGACAACCCGAACTTCCGCAAGAGCGTCTTCCACACGCTCGAGAGCGTCATCGCGGCGGACGTGCGCCACCGGCTCAAGATGCTCGCGTTCCTCGGACTCTTCCCCAAGATCTACGGCCACCAGTTCAGCTCGTACTTCAAGCAGAACTTCTCCGGGAACGTCACGCTCATCCCGGACTTTGTCTTCCTCGAGGCGATCGGCATCAAGGCGATCCTGAACCCGACCGTGGAGGACATGGACCGGTATCTCGACGGCGGCCAGCGCTGCCTCTGGCCCAAGCTCCAGTACGTGCGCCACCTGTGCACGATCGAGAAGGCGCTCGACCGCGCGCTGGCGCAGCTGCTCGGCACCCACGTCGCCCCGTACGCCAACTGGCTGCATCCGAGCGCGCGAGTCAACGCGGACGACATCGCACAGCGCCTGTGATGCTTTGCCTGCAGCCACATCACTGTTAGGACTTCGAAGAGAGATGCACGAGTACGAACACCTGCTCATCAAACGTATCAAGTGTGCCGACACTGCTGCTTCTTCTGTTGGCCATCCTCCGTACGATGCTCACACATCCTCGTCTTGCACTACATCCATGGTCCCAGGACGCGCTCGCACGACGACGATCACTTCACCTTGCAGTCCGCGTCGAAGTCGTACGTGTTGAGGTAGTAGCCCCAGAGCTGCTCGACCTTGGACAGCTCGCAGAACACCGCGCCGCCGCACCCCGGCACGGGTGCCACGCGCTCGTTCACCAGCACCTGCACAAAGTGCTTCGAGCTGTCGCTCTTGCTCTCGTACAGCCGGAAGTCGATGTTCGACGCGAGCGGCGCCAGCACGGACGCGCGGAAGCCGCGGAACGCGATCTCGTCCGCCGAGAACGACGCCAGCAGCGGCGTGCGGTCGCCGTACCCGAGCAGCGTCATGAGCGGGAGCGTCGTCTCCGCGTGCGCGAAGCGGAAGTTGCCTACGACCTGCGTCTTGCCGCTGATCAAGTCCTTCATGAACGCGTAGATGTCCTTGAGCAGCACGGCCGAGATCTCGTAGCTGATCTTGTATCCCGGACCTTTCTCGTAGAAGTTCTCGAGATCTTCGGCAAAGTC
>JAASFH010000148.1:0-32609 GCA_023333695.1 Globisporangium yorkense
CTTGATACTCGAAAAGGAGAATCAGAAGTCCACTTTGCGATGCGTGTCATTTGACTCGTGAGTGTTGGTATCAAATGTATCCATTTCATGATCGAAAGGATGCAGCATCAGCCAGTGCGATGCAACATGGAGCTCTTAGCTCTTGGCGCAGACCTGCTCGCAGCTGCCATGGTGAACGGAGAGGGAGCAGGATCCGCTCGAACCAGCCGAACCAGTCGCGCCTCCGCACTCAGTCCAATACCCTGTCCTGCCTGCCATTTCAAGACCCACTTTGCTCTGCAGTGGGTTGACAGACATCCGCACTCGCACGCACCAACAGTGACACGCAAAGACTCAAGACGCCACGTATCCGCGAAGACGGGATCGCGCAGCGCACACACAGACTCCCGTGGCAATCGCTTTCTGAGTTCGGCAAGTCCACGCACACCGACTGCGACCATAGACACAGGGGACGAAGCTCATTTGGACGCTGCCTCTTCGATGCAGTAACGGAGCTCGCTACGACATGCAAGTCGACTGACGAGGAGAGAGAGAGAGAGAGAGAGAGAGAGAGAGAGAGGAACTGGACACTCGGGAATGGACGCGAAGGCGCTTGAGCTTCTCCCTGCTGCGCGTGATGATCTCAACGGAGTCGATGCGCGGCGTGCGCACTGTAATGGAGAGGTGTCGTCGTCAAGCAGTTGTGGAGATGTGTGTCTGGTGGTGGTGGTGCTCCATTCAGCACAAGGCGCCGCTTTCGGCTTGTAGTACAAACCTCCCGACTCGGTCAAGAGAGGACTCTTGGCATTGATTTGATCATGGAGACATGCGCACAAGCTGGAGCAAGTGAGCGCAGTAGGGTGTACTAGTACGACACTTATCCAATCACACCGATCACCCACCAGCACCAGCACCAGCACTCACATTCAGAGTATCCAGTCAAATCATGTACTAGTACGAAGTAGTCGACCTCCTCTTCCCTCATACAGAGAAGCACACGATCGACCGAAGCAGTACCGCCACACTTGCCACTACACACTTGCCACTCTCGATCTTGCGCGCAAGACCTCAAGTCGACACTCCAGGCACCGCCCGAGACGCCGTCAGACAGCAACCCCACTCAAGGAGTGTGAGAGAGAGAGAGACATCATGGAGCCGCACCTCGCGCACCGACTCCCGTGGCAGTCGCTCGCCGATGCCATCAAAGGTACTCGCACCGTCGAGAACCGATGCAACAACTCGACACCACCGACCAGGAAGCAGCTCAAGTCGCTCAACCACTTCTCTCATTGCTTCCACGACGCACTCACCGAGTTCGCTGCAACGGACAAGTCGAGCGACGAGGAGAAGGAGGAGCTCGACCCATGGAAATGGAACGCAGAGCCCTACAGCATACAAGCCTATCTCGGCTTCTACCACAGCATCGTCTGGGGATACCTCGAGCTCAACCTGCTGCTCACGGACGCCGACGCGTTCGAGCACATGCTTCTCCGGAGACGTCGCTGGGGGACCGACTCGATGGACGCGATGTGCGGCTGGTGCGACGGCGGTCACCCCGATTCACTCGCGACACACCTCCTGCAAGCGTTCGACGGAAGTGGCTTGAAGCCGCTCACTGCAGACGTGCGCCAGATCCTGCGCGATCACGCGGCGAAGATGTTCCGGTGCATGCATACCCTGTTGGCGCCGCGTGGCAGGATCGACGCGGACTACGTCGCCTTGACGATATTACACCGATTCAACCTGGATCATCACATCAGGTGGTATTGCGAGACGCACGGCTACTGTGAATCGCTGAAGGAGTCTGGGGACGCGTGTCGGTGCGAGACCGTCAAATGGTCAGGAGCGAGCAGGTTCTACTCGTAATACCAAGCCATCTCCCTTCGCATTGCCAGCCTCCCTTCAGATCCGTTACCTTATCAGAGCAGCCCGTCGAAGTCCGCGTCTTGGATCTCATCTAGCGTGTCTGGTTGCTTGGATGCTGGCACGATCGTGTCTGCTTGGGTCGGCGATGCCAGTGGAGACGTCTCCTCGTGTGGCAGCATGAGCTGGATCTTGACCGACCCGCTGTCTCTTCGCATCGACTTGAGCGGGTGGAACGGCGTCAGTCCCAGCGGGAACGCCAGGCGGTTCTCGTACGTCGTCTTGACCTCGTACAGCTCGCTGGTCGGGTCGTCGGACTCACAGATCAAGTACCACGTCACTGCCGAGAGCACTGCGCGAACGCCGAACGCCCACATCTCGTCGCCGCTCGTGTTGCTCCTCTCGACAAACGCGCCGACATCCAAGCGGATCTCGAGCGGTGCCGCCTTCGCCGAGTCCGGACGGATCAGAACTGCGTCGGTCTCGTGGTCCGAGAGGAACTTGCTCAGGATCTCATACGAGCTGCCCCCGGACTCGGTGCGGTTGCACGCCTGGAGATCAAAGCAGCCATCATTACAGTAAGCCACGTGACCTCTTCCTCTCACACAAGAGAGAGAGAGAGAGAGAGCGCCGTACGTTGAGGATCTGCTTCGCGATGGCCCGCGTCGTGTCAGCGTACTCGTCGGCTCCGTATCCTCCCGCGCTCTGCTGTCCGACGTGCGTTCGCAGCGTCTCGTGGAGCTGGTGTTGGAGCTTGTCGACGATCGCGGCGTAGCCGACGGTGCCGGGAACGAACTCGCCGTTGATCACCAGCTCGTCGCGCTTGATGTCCTTGGAGTCCTGGAACACCTCAGCCTCCGACAGCTCGGCGATCGATCGCTCTGGCGCCGCCACAGGGTCCGAGATCTCCTGCAAGTGCTCTAAGTACGCCGATGCGCTGCCAAGCACGCTTACCGGAGCTTCACCTTGGGCTGCGCGCCTGACGCTGTCTCGGATCCACGTCACGGAGATCGTGAGCGTGCGCTGCGGCAGCGACGCGAACACCTGCTCGAGCACCTGCTGGAAGGGCGCGAGGTCTCCTGCGCTAACAGCCAGCGCGTGGTGCAGCACGGCGCTCATCTCCTGCAGCTTCTGGCGCGCGGCGTGCGTCTCGCGCTCGGTCGGTTCGGTCTCCTGCAGATGCACCTCTGTGTCATTAGTCTATCCCAACTGGCTGCCAACCAACGAGCCAAGTGGCGAGTGATGCAACGCACACCCCAGCGCCCCGCGCTCGCTCGCAGCCGCTCGATCACCGCTGACGCGTCCTCGTCACCTCCTTCTCCGTGTGCCTGCAGCTCTGCTGGGAACGCCGCCTGCGCCGCCAGCAGCTGCGCTTTCGTTACGAGCGCCAGTGCGTCGAGCGTTGCGAGTCGGTCGCGCGCGGCGTCCACAGCGCCTGCCGCGTCCTCCGCCAGTCGCAGCATCTTCGCGAGCCTCTCGGCCTCTTCATCGCCTGGCGCGTCGACGATGACGTCGCCTGCGACCCGCGAGGCCACCGACAGACGCGCGAGGTCGCGCTCGATGCGCTCCCAGCTCCAGTCGTGCGACGCGCCATCGCCACCCAGCGCTGGCGCTTCCTCCTCGTCCGCCTCCCACTCGTCCTCCCAGTCAGTCGCCATTATGCACTTTGACTGCCGTCTTATAAATCTTTCGCAGTGCTGATTCGACATGTGTGACGCGTTCTCGTGTTCCAGAATCCAATCTCGCCGCTCATTCTTCACATTTTGCTGAGATCAAGATGCTCGGCGGCGGCCTCAAGTTCGTCGTGGCCAAGTCCAAGGAGCTGCAGACGAAGATCGCTGACGCCGGCGCGTCATCGCAGCAGCAGCAGCAGCAGCAGCAGTCTGCGAAGCCTGTCGTCGAGCCGCCACCGCCGTCTCGAGCTGCGGGCAGCGGCGCCGCGTTCCTCGCGCTACAGCAGCAGGAGACCAGGAAGGCGCTCGCGGCCCACACACAACTGCTGAACAGGTCGTTCTATGGGGGTAAATGTCCTTGTATGGGGGTTGAACCAGGCGAACTCACGAATCGTGTACTCTATCGGAGAGAACAGCGGCGAGCAGCTTGCAGATGCGCTCGCAGACGCGCGCAGACAGCTGCAGGCGCAGAGCGAGAGCGCGCAGTTCGTGCGCCAGCACTTCCACGAGGTCGCGAGCGTGCGCGAGCAGCTGGCGCGCATGCGGTGCGTTCGTTACTAGATATTTTACTCTTGTTTTTGTATGATATCCTTCTAACGGGGGTCGTGGGCTACAGGGGGCTGGTGGCGAAGATCGCAGAAGACGCAGAGGACGTCGAGCAGTTCCTGCTGTGCGTGGAGCGAAAGTGTGATGGAAGATGATCGGGTGAGAGCATGACGAGGGTGTCGATGCAGGCAGAAGACGGAGGAGTACATGGCGGCACAGAACGCGGCGTTCGCAGCGCGCCAGGTACTTGGGTGAAGGAGGTGTCGGCACTTGCTCGTAGTAGCGAATGGTGCGCTGACAGTCTCCGCACTGCCTACTGGACGCGCAGCAAGAGGAACTGGAGCTGTTCGAGGAACGGATCCTGGACGAGAAGGAGGATCTCAAGCGCCAGTTGCTCGAGAAGCGGCGCCAGCAGCTCGCGAACGCGTTCGAGAACGACCTCCGGACGTACCAGACGCTGGTGTCGTACCAGGGAGACAGTTTGGCGAAGAGTGCGTGCTTGTCATGCAGGAAGTGCTTGTGCGCTGTGAGACTCACACTTGCTTCTCCTGGTGTTGCGCTCAGCGGTGGTCTCCGAGACGAACGATCCGACAGAGACGCTCGAGTCGATCGACCTGATCGTCACCGCGGACGCCGACCAGCTGAACGCGTTCTACGACTCTGCGTCGGACGAAAACGAGTCTGACGCGGAGGAGAGCAAGTCGCAGTCTTCTGGGGACCTGAAGGCTGTTGAGGTTGGCACCGACGATCTGGCACCCCTAACAGACGAGGGTCAGCAGCAGCCTGCTGACCGCAGTGTCGACCTCGTCGAGGAGGAAGAGGAGGAAACCAAAGAAGAGGATCGCGAAGATGTCGCCGTCTAGCTAGGATCGCTGCTTCGTACGGTTATAAACGGCTTCAAGTGACATCGTCGCGTGCCGCTTGCATTGTTCAACCACTCGCTTCACTCGCAAACCAGCCGCCACGCGCTCAAGCCACTCTCAACCGCCCGCCCGCCCGCCCGCCCGTCCTCAACGCCAGCGATGGAGTCGAAGGCGTCGCCGGTGATCTCCGAATCGGAACTCAACAAGTCCGTCAAGAGCCTCAAGGCGACCAAGAGCGTCGAGCACACCGACTCGCTCGAGTACGACGTGCAGGTCGCAGCGAAGCTCTGTACGTGACCCTATGAGAGGCCTCTCAGTGGGTTTTGCATGGGTACTGACAACACGAACTCCCACCCAACAGCGAAGCTGTACGAGAAACACGACGCCGACCTGCGCGCGATCTTCAAGGAGCTGGACGAGAACCCGCGCAAGGTGCTCAAGTACCCGCCGACGTCGGCCGAGGAGTTCGGCAGACGATACGCGCAGGGCTTCTACACCTACGCAGAGGCCAAGTAGCTGCGCCCCGCGCTTCATAACTTACGCACACCTGCTTGCCTGCCTTCTTCCTTCTCTTCATCCTCCACTCGCTCCTAGCCGTAGCGGCTGGTGTGATGACTCCACTAGACCACTAGCGGCACACTGTCGCTGTCTGCAGCAGGTGGCGAGACGGTCACAGGTTCCGTCGCAACGATGCTCTGCTCGCCAACCGCTTGCTGTGTCTTGTCTCCATTCGCCGCCTCAAGAGCGGCCACGTCGACCTTCGCGAGTGCGGCTGATGCTGACCGCCCGCCGCGCTTCGCCGCCGCGACCATCTCTGTGACCGCAAGTCGGTACTTGTCGTTCGCTTCGATCGCGTAGATCTTGACCGGCGCTTGCATCGCCTCCCACGTGCGCATGAGCTCGCCGCTCCGGCGCTTCATGCCGTTGAAGACCGTCTCCTCCTTCCACTTGCGGATCAGCTCGCCGTCCGCGTTCTTTTCAAACCCGAGCTTCGTATCGGGGCGGTAACGTCGCGCCACCGACTTGCGGAACACGTCCGTGAACTCGGGCATGATCCGCTGGCGAGTCCCCGCTCGACCAGACCGAGGAGAAGTGGCGGAGGACCGCGGCGAGGAAGGCTGGTTCGAGGCTGCCGCTGACGCCGACTTCAGCACCAGCATCTGAACAGTTCCTTCCCCGCTCGGAACCTGGAGCAACTGAGCTGACGGCGGGTTCGTGCTCTCTCCTAGCGCGTTCGTACCGCTCTCCTGAGCTCCAGTTGCTGGCGCTGGCGTCGCTGGAGTCTGCACGTTATCCACTGCCACTTTCGCGGACTTCATCATCGCCTTCGCCTTCTTCTTCTTCCTCCGACTGCAGAGCTTGGTGCCGAGACGCACTAGCCGCGGCTTGAGGGCCTTCCAGATCGCGTTCAAGACGAGGAACAACGTGCGCTTGAAGATCGGCAGCAACACCTGGAGCCACAGCGTCGAGACGAGGATGCCCGCGAGCACGACGAGGAAGGACACGAACATGGTCATGACGTTCGAGTGCACGACCTTGACCATGAAGCCGTCCTCGCCCAGCACGTCGATCTTGCTCGCCTTGGCGAGGAACTCGTCGTAGAGCGCGTTCGGGTCCGTGCTGTTGCTCGCGGCCTTGTACCCGAAGAAGCCAAGCACGGCCGTGAGGTCGATCGTCGTGGACTTGACGAGCTTCGTGTTGCCGTACATCCACGCCGAGAACGCCAGGTGCAGCACGAGCGTCCACGGCAGGATCGCGAGCGCGGTCTCGCCGAGCGCTTCGTCGTACGCCGTCTTGATGCTGTAGAGGTGGATGATCGAGAGCTTGTCAAACCAGAACGTGCCCGCGGCCGCGAGCGCGGCGATGAAGAGCAACACGGGTGAACCGCCGCAGAAGACCATGGTCACGAAGACCGAGTTGAGGATCATCGGGTACCGCACCGAGATGTCGAACTTGGGACCGGCGTACAGCTTGTTCATGACGTCCTGTGTGCGCACACTGCGGCGCTTGAGGCACCGCATCAGAGGCGACACGATGAACATCTGCACGAACAGGATCGCCTGCGGCACGAACGCGTTGATGAGCATCGTCATGGTGATGCCCATGCCGACGGTCGGGTACCAGTCGCGCTCGAAGTCTCGGTACTTGCCCTTGAAGAGATCGCGCGCGAGCGGGACGTCGGAAACGTTGATCGCTGCGTTCACGACGAGCACGATGATCGCCGTGTTGAGAAACTGCGCGCTGAACATCTTGACCGCGAGTGCCGACGCCTTGGCCGACTCGCTCGAGTGGCGCTCGAAGCTCGCGAACGCGCGCAGGATCGCCTTGAGCAGCAGGTTGACGAGCACGACGATGCCCGCGGCGACCACGATGAACGCGTTCTTGGTCAGGTAGTCCGTGATGAAGCCCTGGCACGGCTCGTACGTCGTCCAGAGCTGGCGCGGGCCGTCCAAGACGCCGAATGCCGCGATGCTCTTGGACAGCGCGGCCGTGCAGAAGCAGTAGAGGATGTGGCTCTCGAGGTACGTCTCGCAGACGTCACCCTGGTCGAGCCGGTCCTGGTCGAAGCACGGCAGTGTGCTGCACGTGACGCTGCTCGTCTCCGAGATGCACGGGTCGACGCAGCGGTGCGGCGGCGTCTCGCCCGCCTTGACGGCCGCGCTATGGGCGAACGCAAAGTCGTGGACGATGCCGTTCGTGTACGCGATGTGGAACCGCTTCTCGCCGCTCGCGCCGGGCGCGCACGTCGCGTTCGCGTCCCACTTGAGGTCCCACGAGACCCGCGCGTTGGCATCGAACGACGCGTTCCCATAGAACACCTGCGGCAGGGACCACTCGCAGAGGCCCGCGGGCGGCATCTTGGCCTTGAACGTCGCTTGCGCCGACTGCGCGCCCGAGATGATCACGCACGAGAAGAGCAGCAGCAACAGCGTGACGAAGTTCGTGAGCGAACGGCGGTACAGGCGGCCGCGGTCCGTGATCTCGAGGTTCTCCCAGAGGATGTTGGACGGCTCCGGCGCCGGTACGACGACCAGCGGGAACCGCCCGCGGAACCGCAGCAGCTTGGGCTGGTAGCGCCGCGGGAAGTGCCACGTCGACTTGCGGTAGTCCCGCAGGCACCGGCGCCG
Organism: Globisporangium yorkense; assembly: GCA_023333695.1. Taxonomy (NCBI): domain Eukaryota; phylum Oomycota; class Peronosporomycetes; order Pythiales; family Pythiaceae; genus Globisporangium; species Globisporangium yorkense. The sequence continues at coordinate 8,053 of JAASFH010000148.1, forward strand.
CGACTCGAGGTTGTTGAACACCACGAACGCGCACTCGCACGCGTCCCAGTTGAACGCTCGCTCTGTGGTGCTCGCCGCTGCCGCTTTCGCTGCCCCGTCGGTAGCGGCGGCGGCCTGCTTGAGCGCCTTGATCTTGCTCGTCTTCTTGTCCAGACTCGCGTTAAGCAGCTCGAGCTTCTTCTTGGCGCGCGCCAGCAGCTTCTCGTCCGCGTACCGGAACGCGGTCTTGCGCGACCCGGGGACGCTGCTCTTCTTCTCGCGCTCGAGGATGTCGACGAGCTCCTGCGTCTCCGAGATGCCCTTCGTCAGCGCCTCCATGCTCAGGAACGTGCGCAGGAGGCCGCCGGTCGGGTGGCTCACGCTCACTTCGGCGACCCACGTGTTGAGGTACATGTCCTTCTTCCTGCTGCTGAGCGTCGTGCCGGCGAGGTGGTCGAGGTTCGTCACGACGCTCTGGTTCGTCGCCGCCGCGGCGGCGGTCGCCGCCTGGAGCGCCTTGTTCGGCTTGCGGCGGCGCCCCCAGCAGCAGCTCAGCCAGAGTGGGAAGTACTCGTCGTCCCGGGTCGGGTCGTACAGCGTGTGGAAGTGCGCGAGGATCTCTTCGTCCGTGGCGTCCGGCGGCAGCCCGCGCACGTACACGGCGTACTTGGCCGGCGTGAGGTGCTCGGTCGCGTGCAGGTCGATCGCCTGCCGTGCCTTGTAGCGGAACACGAGGTAGAAGACGAGGAAACAGAACGAGTAGACGCAGTCGCTCGTCGTGATGATCCACGCCACGGTCTCCGGGTCCGTCGTGAACGGCGTGTCGACTGTGGTCCAGTTGCAGTCGATGTCGCCCTTCGGGAGACACATCTTCGGGTCGCTCGCGTACTCGTCGTTCACGCCCTGGTTCCCGAGTGACGCGTACGCGAGCTGCAGCGGGTCCGCGAGCTTGTCGGTCACACCGTGGCCGCAGAGGTTCACGACGATGGTCGGCAGCGAGATCACACCCATGAGCAGGAACACCACGCTCAGGTACTTGGTCAGCATGAAGTAGAGCTGCATACCGATGCCGAGCGCGCCGATGTCCTGCATCGTGGCGTCGAACACCGACTTGTTGCCCGCAGCGAGGCGGTCGAGCTTCGCGAGCGCCTGCGCGCGCTTCGCCATCGCTCGGTGGTCCTTGCTGCTGAGCTGCGGCGCCGTTGTAGCGGTTGACGCCGGCAGTGGTGCGGTTGCTACTGCTGGAGATGGCGATGCTGGTGGCAGCGGTGTTGCTGGCGCCTGGTCTATCACAGCAGGAGACAAGTCCTCGACCGCTGATGGCACGGCGGTCGTCTCGTGGATCCGAGCTTGCTGCTCTTCTTCGCTCGCGAACATCGCGATCTCGATGCCCTCGTGCTCTCCTCCTCCGCGGGGCGAGCACGAAGATGCAGTGGGTTGGGCGGTGCTGACGCTGTCGTCTCCCATCGGCACATCGTCGTCGCCAGCCGCAGGATCGGTTCTCAGCGACTCGGCCGATCGATCGCCTCCGATCCCATCGATCTCTTGTGGTGACGAGGGCGTCGGTAGCGAGGCATCCGCTTCGCTCTCCGTCTCCGTTGGCGCGGCCGCTTTCTGCGGCGCGACGACAGCAGGCGGAAGGCGGGACACGTCGATCTGCACGGGCGGCGGCGTCTTGGGCTTCTCGATCGCGCCGGTCTCCGGGTCGTCCGGCACAATGAGCGTCGGCAGCGAGCCCAGCGACGCGTCCAGCAGCGCGTCGTCGTCCATCGCCGCCCTCCCGCACACCGAAGAATGGCACGAGGCACGATGCACGAGGCGCGGCTCGGAATATGCACGAAACGGATGCGTGAGACGAGGACACGTCGCCTTCATCATCATGTGTCAACCATACAAAGGAATAGGAAGCCTCGTTGACGTCACCGACAGACACACGCACACACTCCCGGCAGCTACTCTACGCGGGCGGAGGCGCCCGGGAGCTCGCCGAAGACATTGAATTGAGTTAGAGCGCGGCCGCCCGCACGCCCGCCACACGCACTGCCGACGGGCCGGGTCTAGAGGATACAGACGCCGTCGCCGTTCGGGGTGATCATCACGATGCTCGAGAAGCGCGTGCCGAGCGGGTCGCTGTAGACGCTCGGCGTCGAGTCGCGCGCGTCGGCGGAGGTGATCGCGATGGTCGGGCGCTCGTTCTCGTTCCGGCGCTTGTGCATGTAGGCGGCGATGACGGCGATGGCCGCGACGCCCGCGACGCCCGCGCCGATCGTGAACGCCTGCACGCCAGCGCCCTGCCCGCCCGCCACCTCGCGCGCGCGCTTGGCCTGCGCCTCCTGCGCCTCGAGCTCCTTCTGCTGCTGCTGCTGCTCGGCGCTCGGCTGCGTCGGCACGGGCACGAACGTGGGCTTGGCCACTACATCAGGCACCGTCACGGCCGCGTTGTCACCCACGTCGCCGACGTCCGGGCCGTCGTGGCCGCTGCCGCTCGCCGAGCTGTTGCCGCCCGAGCCGGAGCCTCCGAAGCCGCTGCCGTCCGCCAGCTCGGCGGTGAGGGCGGGCGACTCGGTGGCTGTCGTGTCGGATGCCGCGCTCGAGTCCTGCGACGGGAAGCCTGCGCTCGGCTCCTCGGTCGCCTGCGGCGGGACGACGTGGCTGATCGTGTGCGTGGTGGTGGAGTTGGCGTTCACGGGCCAGGCGGTGGCGCCGTCTTGGCCGGCGACTGCGGTCGTCGCCAGCGCCGCGAGCGCTAGCAGCAGCACGCGAGAGACGCCCATGAGCCCTTCTTAACTATGGGGGGAAGTGATGCGGGCGGCGTGGAGGTACTCGCTCGCTCGTGGAGGTCGGGCGAACGGGTGATTGGGAAGTGTGGCGCGCGAGGACAGACAGTCGCCGTCGTGCGTGCTGACTAGCTGGAATTTTAGGAAAAAAGAATGAAAAGTGAAAAGCTTCGATTAGGAGAGGCAGTATACGATGTTCAATAGAAATGGAGAAGCTAGAGGAGACGAATAGTGGCCTCTGCTTGAATATGAGGGTTTGAAGGTGTGTGTGTGCTGGTTTCTGGACCTGCCACTGTTGATTTTCAGGGCTATATGAAGTGGTGGTGGCGTTGTGGGAGAAGGCAGCTGAAGCAAGCGCGCATGTTAAGGTGTGTAGGTGCTGGAACTGCAGAGAACGTTGGGAGCACACAGCAGCAAAAATGCGTTAGGACGGCACTCAGTCAAAAATCAGCTTTTCTCCCTCAGTTTATTCGCCTGTTTAGAGAAAGTTGCCTCACTTAGCATACAAGTTTTATAACAATTGTTCTTTTCACAGAGATTGCAACTGGACGAACGACGTGGCGACTGGTCGCACTCGAGAACGTTCTTTTGATACAAAAACCAAGGTTGAAGAACCCTACCCGCGCGTTCTAAAAACGTGCAATGTTGCGCTGACTATTCGTCAGTCGACCTCATACTGAAAGCAAGTGTTTCACGAGAGTGACGGGCACAAAAGACTGCAATTCAGACTTTCACTTGCCGTTTGTATGCCGCGAGTACTATGAAGGACGGACCACCGACAATCATCTTCCACCCTTATTGAAAGAAAAGTGTTCGCGAATGCAACATGCCCTCGCTCTCTCGCCATGAACTCTGCTGCCTGGACGACGGCTTCATCCTCAAGGATGCACGAGCCAGTGATTGCCTTCCTCGACCTCAGTCGACGGCTGCGAAATGGCACGGCCGACCGGATTCTTGGCGCCAGCTTGATGGTGTGAGTAGTGTCGCGCGCGCACTCCGCTCCGATCTCCGCACAAGCGGCCAGCACGCGTGAAAACTGACCACAAACCATGTCGACAATCGATCGTGTGCACTCGACCGATCGCTGGCTGGCGCAAGAAGGGAACGTGCAAGCGAACGAGCGGATCTCCAGGATGCAACTCGCACCACGCGCGACTGGAGCGCACGCAGCAGACACAATTGGAGCACCGCGCAGTGTTCTTCGAAGAACACCATGATCCTTGAGCTAGCATGGCGTGACGTCAGTCGAGCCGATCTGCCTCCAAGTTTCCCTTCTTTTCATCACTATCAAATTTCTTCCAAGTATCTCAGATATCATGCCGCTCCTGACGCTGCAGCGCGCGCTGCTCGCCGCGCTGGCGCTCGTGTGCGTCGCGAGCGACTGGTTCCTGGCGCAGCAGCGGCTGCTGAAGGACTGGGCGCTGCTGCGCCACCTCGTGGACAGCGGCGCGCACGGGCTCGTGAGCTTCTGCGCCTGGGGCGTGTTCCTGTGCCGGGCAGAGTCGCCTCAATCGCTCTCGCGCCGCTTCCTCGCGCGCTGCGTATGCGCTGGCGTCACCGCGTCGCTGCTGGACGTCGACCACTTCATCGCCGCGGGCGCGTTCAGCATCGCGGGCGCGACGCACCTCAAGGTGCGCGTTCAACGAATGTCCAACGTATCTGATATCAGCACTGTGTGGAAATTAGAATCTGATGATACCACACACACACGCGCGCTTCCAGCACCGCCCGTTCGGCCACGCAGTGACGTTCATCGCCGCAGTCGCGCTGCTCGCGTACATGTGCTCGTCGCGGGAGACGAGGTTGCGCCGCGTAAGCTTCGTCGTCGTGACGCTGCTGAGTCACCAGCTGCGCGACGGCATGCGCCTCGGGCTCTGGTTCTGGCCGCTCGGGTCCACGCCGCCGATCGAGTACCTGCTGTACCTGGCACTCGAGGAAGCGCTGCCGTTCGCCATGGCGGCGTGGGAGAAGTGGGCTGTGGGCAGAGCATCTGAGGGGGAACAAGACAAGCGCGGGTTCCAAGCCATCCCACAGGAATCCGACGAAGCTGCCGACCGAGTTGGTCAGGACGACGACGACGGCGAGAGCGACGACGACGACGACAAGAAGATCGAGCTCCGCGTCGTCTCGAGCTGAAGGAAGTAGCGTCAGCAGGGAGCTACGGGACCGCCTCTTATTTATCATCGAACGCGGTCGACGACCTCGTCAGACAGATCGCTTACTGCTTCATCAGGAGCTTGCGGAAGTCGTCGTTCGTCTTGGATGTGGGAGCTACTGGAGCATCGTGCGGAGCTGCTGCTGCTGGTGGTTGTTGCTGCTCAGAGGTGCTTGTTGCCGCGGTCGGAGTTGAGTGAGTGGTGCTCGCAGCGACCGGAGCTGAGGACATCGCAGGCTTCCGACGAAGCGCGCGCGGCATGAGCCCCAGCGACGGCATCCGCTGCTTCGGAGTCGACGACGCAGCACTCGGAGCCAAAGACCCTCCAGTTCCAGCACCAGCACCTGCTCCAGCTTGCTGCTGCTGCTGCTGCTTGGACTTCTGCTGGTTCTGCTGCTGGCGGAGGATCTGGTCGATCGAGAACCGCGACGGCTTGAGCGTGATCTGCTCACCGAGCACCTTCTGGATCTCCGCGGCGTTCTCTACGCACGCGGCTGTCTGCTGCGCCGACGCGACCTCCACGAGCCCGTAGTCCTTCGGCTTCCCGCGTCGGTCTTTCAAGATACTCACGCGCTTCACGATCACGAGCTCGCCGACAGCTTGCAGCGCCTGCTGTATGCCGAGCTGGAGTCGCTCTTCGCCAATGTGCTCACCGTCGTTCGTCAGCAAGCCGCCAACGTAGATCGTGACGGGATCGGTCTTCCACGTTCCGTCACGGCTCAGGTCCGCTGGCGCGCTGCTGCTGCTCTCGTCGTGCTTGGTTGTATGGGGAGGAGGCTTGGAGCGCTCGACGCTGATCGCTTTCCCCTTGAGCTCGAGCCCGTGCTTCGCGAGCCCAGCGTTCACGCCGTGCTCGTCCGAGAACTGGACGTACGCCATGCCGCGCGACTTGACGTGGTGCGCGCGCGTCTTCACGACGAGCCGCACGTCCTTGAGCCCCGGAAGTCCGCCGAACAGCGCCTCCAGCTCCTCCTTCGTCACGTCCTTCGAGACGTTGGACACGAACAGCGTGTATGCGTTCGTCAGCGCTTCGTGGCTCTTCTTCTTCTCCGCCACGCTGCTGCTGCTGGTGGTGGTGCCCTTCGACGGAGGAGGCGTCTGGATGGCCTGCGCATCCAGATCCGACGGCTTTGCTCGCTTAGTCTCTCGCTGCGGCTGCGCTGTCTTGGCCCTTGCGTCACTCGCTGCCTTCCGCTTCTTCGACTCGTCCGCCTTCGCTGCTTCGGGTGGCTGCTGCTCGCTCGCTTCTGCCGCTGCTTTCGCGGCGCGAGCCATCGTGTCCGTGTGAAGCTGCTGCACGCGGAGGAAGTCCTGCAGCGACCCGTTCTCGCGCTCGAAGACCAGCCAGAGCTCCAGCACGGACGCCGGGTAGTCGGTCACATGCTGCATCGCGCGGTCGAACACGGTCGCTCGGATCTCGTCCGGCGTCTTGGCGCCCGTGCGCACGCTCTCGTGAAACAGACTCATCCACACTTCGGCGTCGCTCTTCCGGCGCTCCAGGATGGCTTCCCAGAGAGCGCTCCACCTGGCGATCCGCACACGCGCGGCCTCTTGGGACGCCAGCAAGCAGCACTTGGCCTGGTACTCTATGATGCGCGTCACACCGGCTACAAAGTCGGGGAAGTGCGTCTCCAGGAACGCCGCGCACGTCGCGAACGCGCTCTCGAGCCGACTCATCGCGCGCGCGTCGTAGTGCGCTGTCGCCGCATGGCGGCGGTGGACGTCGCAGTACGTCGTCAACACGCTCAGGAAATGGTACTGGTCCATCATGAGCGGGCTCGTGCGCGGCGCGATGCGCTGCTCGAAGCACGCGCTCAGGCGCTCGATGGACGCGCCCTGGCGCTCCAGCTCCAGCAGCAACCCGTTCCACACGCTCGCGTCGAACGACACGTTGCGCACCGCGCGCTCGTACACCTCGAGCTTCTCGGCGTCGTCACCGCTGCTGCTGACGAACGCGATGTACTTGGTCCACAGCGTCGTGCTCAGACACACCGACGCCACGGCGCGCTCGTACATGGCACGCACGAAGTCGTTTCCCAGATCGCCACTGTCGGTACTTGAGCGCACGAGCGGCGCGATCCGGTACGTGACGAAGTTGAGGTACTGGAGCCACACGGGCTCGAGCGATTCGCCCGCCTGCTCCAGGCGCGCTTCGAACTGCTGCATCTTGTTGAGCAACGGGCCGAGCGCCTTCGTCTGCTGCGTCGCGGCGGTGTCCACGCACCCGCTCGCGGCGTGCGCGTCCAGCGCGTTGTAGCTGTTCCAGGCACGGAACTCGGACAGCGCGAGGTCGTTCTGCTGCAGCGGCAGGCGCAGCTGGCGCTCGTACAGCGCGCGCGTGCGCTGCTCCTTCTCCAGCGGCGAGAGCGCGTCCGCGGCCGCCACTTGCTCGCGGTAGAACTGCCACACGTCGTGGCCCTGCGTGAAGTGCAGCGCCGCTGAGCGCAGCAGCTGCGGCTGCAGCGTCTCCGCTCTGCTCCGGAAGCTCTCGCGCTCGTCCTCACGCTCTGCATGTACCCCACGTGCATGAGTCACTGTATACTATCCATGGACAGCGTAAGGCGCACCTTGCAGGAAGCCCGCGTACTGCAGCGCTAGCGGCACCGACTGGTAGTCGCGCAGCGCCAGCTCGAACACGCGCTGCGTCGCGTCATCGCCGCCGTCTGCTGACGTCGCCGCGTCACGCAGCCACAGCGCGTACATGTCTGCGGACAGCGGGAACGCGCGCTGGAAGCGCTCGAACAGCGAAAAGCGCAGCGCCGCGTACGCTGTGTCTGTCTCGCTAGTCGCGTCCGGCGGCCAGCAGCGCGTCACGAGCGCCACGGCGGCTGCGAACGCCTCGTAGTCGTAGGTCAGCGGCCCTTGCAGCAGCGGCGCCACAGCCGCGAGACACTGCGGGTCCACGAGCTCCGCGGGCTCGGCGATCACGTCAACATGCACGGAGACGGCGGCGGTGGAGGAAGTGAAGGTGTCGTCATCTTCGTCTGACGACGAGAAGCCGGACGATGAGGAAGGCGCCATGGTCGGGCGAGCTGGCGGAATGGCTCGCGAGGTTGATCCGAGGAATTAAATGTAGGCACTAATCCCTTCGGAAGTCTATGGAGAACTTGGTTTTCAATAAATATAGGGCCGGAGCTTACATGCTCGTGCGCTCATGATCCTCCGCGATGCTGCACACGTCCATCAGAATCGGCGCCCGCAGCGAGCGCGAGGAGCTCACGAGCCTGTAGTTCTCGTCGCGCTGCGTCGTGTCCACCGTCTGTGGCGGGCTCATCGGCAGCGGCAGCGTGTACGGCGGCGTCGTCGGCGAGAACGGCGTCCGCGGGACGCTCGACGTGCGCCCGACGCGGTTCGCCGCGTGCATCGAGTAGACGGTCTCGGAGCGCTTGAGGATCGAGCCAAAGTACTTCTTGCGCTTCACGAAGAGCTGCGGCACGACCTGGTAGACCTCGAGGTGGCCGTTCACCTGCGGGATCGCGTGCGTGCCGACGCGCTCGACCTGGTACGCGATGTCCATGAGCGCGTCGCTCGCGAGCAGCCACCGCGCGACACGCTTCGTCACGAGGATCTGGCCACCCGAGCCCAGATCGCCGACTTCGTTCGCGATCACCTCGGACGCGCCCGTGTACGTCATCTTGCCAGTCACAGCGTGCGTGTTGTGCACGAGCGTGCCGTCAACCTCCGCGGCGTCGTGGATGCCCATGCGCACGCGCAGGCCGTTGAAGATGAGCCGCATGCCGCCCGTGTGCTTGCGCTCCGTCGCCGGCACCATGCCGTGCAGCTCCTTGGGCCACTTGGCCATCACCAGCTGGATCTGCGCGTCCAGACAGTACGACGTCGCCTCGCGCACCGTGTGGAACGCGAGCTGGAACGCGTCGCCCGCCGTCGTGATCTCGTACCCGCGGTACTTGGCCAGCAGCCCGCGCAGGATGCTGTCGTGGATCTCGGTCGCGCGCTGCATGACGTGGCCGTCGCCGATCCCCCAGAGCGCGCTCGACGCCTCGATGTCCGTGAACACGAACACCGGGTCGATGCTCGGCGGGTTCCCGGCGCTCTCGGGCATGTGGTGGTGCTGGTGCTGGCTGCTGCTCTCGGCGAACGGCGTCGAGGCCGGCGTGGCGTACTGCACCGGACCGCCGTGCACAAGCTGCGCCTCGATGTCGGCCGGGATGCACACGCTGCAGTACGTGAGCACGCACGTCTGGCTGCAGCCCGTAGTGACCGCAAGCACGAAGCCCGTGGCGTTGTACAGCGCGAGGCTCACGCCAATGAACGTGAGCAGCGCGTCGTCGCGCTTGTCCGTGCCGTAGATCACGAGCGACGCGACCTGGAACTGGGACGAGAAGAGCGCGTACACGAGCATGATGCGCTTGAGCCGCTGGTAGACCGGCGAGGCGACGAACTCGCCCTGGATCGACTCGTACTTGCGGCCGTTGAGCTTGAGCGTGGTCAGAACGGCAATCATGTACACGAGCGTGCCGATCTGCACGACGTAGACGACGAGCAGCAGGTCGTGGTTCTCGCGCGTGTAGCCCATGCTGCCGGCCGCGAGCGCGAGCGTGACGTCGAGCGCCGCGAAGAGCGCGACGAGCAGGTGGCCGCCGCGGAAGTACAGGCGCATGCGTTCGCTTTCCTTGACGGCCCCGCGGTCCATCGACTTGCGCACGAGCAGCGAGAGCTCGTACACGAGCGGGAACGTCCAGACCGCCACGCCGAAGTGCGCCGTGTCGCCGAGCAGCAGCGCGGTGACGACGCCCGGGTGCGTGCGCGCGCGCAGGTGCATGATGGCGTGGATGCCGAGGCGGTCGAGCTGCTCGTACGAGAGCGGCGCGTCTCCGCGCGCGGTCGACTCGACGTCCGCGAACGCCGACGGCGGCAGCGCGAGCAGGTACGTGTAGTAGGCAGCGCGCGCGCTCGAGAAGACCCAGAAGTAGGCGAAGAAGAGGAAGAAGAGCGCGCGCACGCAGGAGATGCGCACGTCCCAGTCCACGAAGAGCTTGCGCGCCAGCAGCGCCGTGCCGAGCCACGAGAGCAGCACGGACGCGAGCGCGAGCGGCGTCCAGAGCATCGCGGAAGAGCGAGAGTGAGCAGCAGCAGTGCTGGAAGAGCGCGAACTGACGATAACGGTGGGTTACTAAGCGTTGGTTTAAATTTTGTTAGGGCAGGGTTGACGTTACTAGTAGGGTATTTAGGTAGTGACTTTTCTGTTTTAGTAGCAATATCAGTGAGGTAGTACTCTGTCAAGGGATCGAGTATGAAATACTCACAACCCTTGCTCGCTAAGAAAACCAACTGGATGGAGAACCGTGAGCCAGCTGGGCCGACAATCCTGGTCCGAGCTCTTGTGTGTGCGTCTGGGAGTCTGGAGGCTGTTCTGGATGGTGTTCTGGGAGGCTCGAGAACAAACCCGAAGGTGCAGGCATGTAGATGGAGGTTGACGTCGTGACGGCAAATCGAGACAGAGCAGCGTAAACACAATGCGAGCGGCTTACCGCCGCACTAAAGTCTCTCGCAAGCTCCTGGTGAAGCTGAGAGGAAGGGGATAACTGGGTCTCGAGTCTGGAGGCTCGCGAGAAACTCTCCACCATCACACGACCCGGCAGGCAAGCATACATGTGTATCGGCATGCACGTAGCTCGCATGGCTCCAAGCCTGCACCGGTGCCAACCTGATTCACTTGACACAGAGACAAACGCGGCTGACTCACATCGACATCCAAGGCGACATACACCTCCTTGAAATGGCCCTCCTTCGTTCCTCCGTCAACTCGAGTCACTCAACAAGAAGCTCCGTGCACCTACCTGATCAACGGAGATGACCGACCGAAGACTTGGCGTTTGACAATCATGTTTATACTTGAACCAAGTTTCACAGGAAGCTCCACGCTCCAGATAGCCCATGTCGCTCACCGATCGATGAACCGCAGCCCGTAGCTCGATTTCTCGCTCAAGCCGCGCTTCTTCGGCACTCGACCAAGTGGCATGGCTCGGGCGTGATCAGTGCTGCGATCTTCCTGGGTGTCGTTCTGTTCATCCCGGCCGCCACAAATCCTGCTTTGACCAATAGATCCGTCGCGGTGTTCGTCACGACGATCTACCATTCTCTAGCTGCGCTCTCCATTCCCCGGTACGCCGGCTGCTCGGCACGTTCGACATCAGGATCGCCACTGTTGATCGCCACGAGCCTGCGCGCCATCCGAGTCAGGAGCGCCCTTGTACATCACAGAGCATCTCGACACCACAGCTCTTGAATAAATATGACGCTACGCTACGTCGCTCTCTCGCTCGCCTTCGCCTCCCGGTCTCCGTCGACTGGTGCTCCTGGATCTGCTAGCTGTACGACCACCACCAGCCGCTCCGAGCGCCTCTAAATCTTCGCTGGTCGGCGCTTGAACTTGTCACGCAATCCGAGCGAGAACACGTCGCGCTGTACGAGCTTGTGCGGCGGCACGAACGACTCCGGCAGCTCCGACGCGCCACTCGGCGGACAGCGCATGTGACGCGCGCTGTGGAACCGGGGCAACGCGGCGGCGTGGCTGCTCGGGGATGTCGCGGTCGACAACGACGCTGTCCTCTGGCGCCGGCTCCTACTGCTCTTGAGTCTTGACCGGCTGCTGCTGCTCTCGTCGTCGTTGTTGTTGCTGCTGTTCTTGTCGTTCTCAAAGTCCTCCATCTCGAAGATCTGGTCATCGTCGTCGCTGTCGTTGCTGTCGCTGTCGGAGCGCTCCGCCTCGTCGTCCTCCGGGTCTTCCACGAACTCGTCGCAGAAGAACTCGTTCTCGCTGCTAGCGGCAGCGACGCCGAAGCGGTCGCTCACAAGGATCTGGCTGAACGCGATGTCGAGTCCGCCCACGCGGCCCGCCTTGGGCGACGCCGTCGTGGTCGTTGGAGCAGCACCCAGCATCGCCACCGGGTCCTCCCACGAGAGCAGCTTGCCGCGCTGGTTGTCGAGTCCGCCGTCTGCCGACCTGTGGTCGAAGCGCCTGCTGCTGCTGCTGCCGGTCGTGTCCAGGTTTGTGATGTCCGACAACTTCGCGGTGCCCGCAAAGCCCGACACAGCGCACGGGATCTCGATCGGCGCCGACACCTTGTCGTCCGCCACGACCACCGGGGCGGTGTGGCAGCGCCGGCCGCGCGCCAAGTCGGGCTTGACGGCAAAGCCGTACTCGGCACTTGCGATCTGCCTCTGGAGCAGTTGCTGGCGACGCGAGCGCACGCCTCGCATCGCGCTGTCGCCAGCGTCGCGCGACGCGGCCATCGTGCGGCAACTGCGCGCGCGACGCATCAGCTGCTGCTGCTGCTGGGACGCCGTTCCAGTCGCGAAGCTGCTGCTGCTCGCGCTGCCTGCGAGCGCCGCGCGCTTGCGCGTCACGTCCACCTCGGGCGTCGAGATATTGAGCGCGCGCAGGTACTTGCCGCGCCAGTTCTGGCTCGCGGTCGGCGGCGCTTTCTTGGCGCTCGTAGCCGTCGAGCTTTTGGACGCCGACGACGACACCGTTGACGCCGTGACGGACGCCAGCGCCATCGAGGTGCTCAAGTGGCTCATCGCTCGGTGTCTCACTCGTTGCGTTAGTTGGGATCTGCGGTTGTCTGGTGCTCGCGTCGCGTGTCTGTGTGAGAGAGACGATCACTCGCTCGCCTGCTCTCTCTCTCTCGCTCTCGCTTGCTCTCTCTCTTCACGCGCCGAAGTGCTGATGCAGCAGCTGCCGGCGCCCAGCTGGCAACGAAGCAAGCAGGCGACGTGGCGCGTGGCGCTTGAAGGTGGTGACGACGGAAGCGACTGGGGGACTGACGGGCGGACGGCGATAGCAGCGCTTCGCTCTTTGCTTGGTGCTCGACGCCGCAGATTCGAGAGTGATGCTTGCAGCAGCGGAAGAGCTGCTCGCTGGCATTCAGGAAGAGCGTGGGATTTTTTGCAAATGACTTGGAGTTTGTATGAAATAAACACCTCGATTTATTCACGCTCGGTTCGAGCTGTTCGACCTGCCGGTTCAGAGAAAACCTGGTCTGGAAGAACAGCGTAGTGACGAATGGATGATGGTACTGGCGCATTGAGGCTGAGCGCGTGCGCTGAGCGTGTGTGAGGAAGTAGGAGGTGTTCCTACTCGCTCGATCGCTCGCATGGGCAGATTGACTGGCCAGGAAGCAGCACGGGCTGAAGCCACCTCCTCACACATGCGCGATTTCTTATCTAGGCGACTAATGGGGCGAACGACTGGACGCGAGTGGCTGCGCGAGCTGTCGCCTGCAAGCATTGACGATGCGCTTGCTTTGGTGTCTGGTAGAGTATATGTGTATGTGCTCCCTAGACAAGCGACTGCTGCTGCTGCTGCTGCTGCTGTTTCCATTTGCCTGGCAGTGCTGGGGATCCAATCGTGTTTGTCTCGCGAGATTCGTGCGCAGATCTGCTGCAGCAAGACTGGTTCTGGGCAGCAGCAGAAGTATTGCAGACCAGCTCTGCTGCTGGTGGCGAGTCACCACCACCACCACCGCCACCACCACCGCTCTCGAGCAGCATTCTCCTGTTGCGAGGTGCCGCATTGAGATCGGATGGTGGAGAATGCCTGGTCGCAGGTTTCCAGTCCCACTCTCGCGTGCGTGGCGGTCTGAATCTTGCTCGCGAGCTCCGGGATGACGCCGAGCGCGCGTGTACGCAACCTCGAGGTCGATCGTGGCCTCGTCTCCACGGTGTCCAGGCACTCGGTGATCACGCGTGACTCGAGAGCCATTCGCCTGTGTCGACGCACAGGATGCGATGACAACGAGAGCACGCGGCTACACATAGCTCGGTCATCGCGGAGTCCTCTGGCTCTGATAAACGCGCTCATGGCAAAAGCCTCTATGGTAGACTATCAACTCCGATCAAGGCGGTGGCGTTGGATACAAGACTCGCGTGTTGTACTACTGGCTATCCGCAAAGCCGCGCGTCCTCGCTCGCCTCACTCCTCTTCGACCTGCTCGCTGACTCGCACTCGACGACTCTTCTTGTCGAACACGGCGCCGTGCCGAACCAGCAGCATGATGGTCTTGTTGCGCCGCCGCTCCATCGCGTAGCTGCCCGCGCTCCTACCTGTATTGTCCATGGCGTTCACGTCCGCCCCGCCGAGGATCAGCTCGGCTACTGCTCCCTTGTGGTTGTGTTGCGCCGCGTACGAGAGCGGAGCTCTCCCGCCTGCGTCCCGGGCATCAACTGTGGCGCCATGTTTAATGAGCTCGACGATCACCGGAGTGCCGCCGCACTCTGCCGCATACGAGAGAGCAGTTCTCCCAGTATTGTCCTCGGCGTCGACAGCAGCGCCACGACGCAGCAGGTGCGCAACCACACTGAGCCGACCCGCCAGTGCCGCGTGCATCAGCGGAGTTTGTCCACCGTTGTCCTCAGCGTCCACGTCCGCGCCGCTGGCGAGTAGGGTATCCGCCACCACTCCACTGCTCTGCACGAACCACAGCGCGGTTCTCCCCGAGTGGTCTCGAGTGTCGACACTGACACCGCTGCGAGTCAGCAGATCCTCGACCAGCTCGGGGCTGTTGCCTCGGACAGCGAGCATGAGCGTCGTGATTCCTGCGTGGTCCACGAAATCTGCCCTCGCGCCGCTCTTGAGCAGCTCCAACGCAGCGTGGAGGTGCCCCAGTGCCGCGGCGTGCGAGAGCGCCGTTCGACCGCCTTCGTCGCGAATGTCGACGGCGGCGCTCGCGCGCAGCAACAGAGCGACCGCAGCTGCTCGCCCCGATATCGCCGCGTGGAACAGTGCGGTCTGTCCGTCCTCATCAACAGCATCGACTGCGGCGCCGCATCTCAAAAGCGTCTTGACGACTTCGATGCGACCGAAGCGAGACACATACGCGAGCGCTCGCCAGCCGTCGACGTCGATAGAGTCGACCTCGGCGCCGTTGCTTGCCAGCACCTCGACCACCTTGGCGTGGCCGCCGACAGCAGCGACGAACAGCACCGAGCTGCCGTACCTGTCCCGCGAGTTCACAGCTGCGCCGCTGAGCAGGAGCTCCGCAATCGCTGCATCGTGCCCGTTGGCTGCCGCGAACACCAGCGCGGATTCTCCTAGCGCGCTTTCGTGAGTGACGACAGCACCGTAGCGAACCAGCGCGGCGACGACAGCAGCATGCCCCAACTCCGCCGCCAACGACAGCGCAGTCCGGTCGTATCGGTCCTTCGCGTCCACGACGGCTCCGAGCTTCAGCAACTCTAACACAGCGTCGAGGTGGCCGTGTCTGGCTGCGAAGAAGAGCGGCGTCTGGCCGATCGCGTCCCTCGCGTTCAAGTGAGCGCCGCGCCGCACCAGCTCCGCGATCATGTTCACGTGTCCGTTCTGCGCCGCGAACGAGAGTGGCGTCCTCGAGTTCCTGACAGAGTCGACACAGGCGCCGTTGTCCAGCAGAGCCGTGACCACTCGAAGACTCCCGTTGCTCGCTCCGAGCGAGAGCGCGCAGTTCTTTCCGACCACGTCGCCGTCGGCGCTGGCAGCGGCACCGTGCTTCATGAACTCTGCGACGGCGCCGAGGTGCTGGCACTGTGCAGCGTGGAACAGCGGCGTGTGTCCCATCGCTCGCTGGTGCTGGTGTTGGAACTGCGCCACTGGCGACGAACTTCTGTCGACGACCTCCGCACCGTGCTTGATGAGCTCCGCGATCGCGTCCACGCGTCCGTGCTGCGCTGCGTAGGACACAGCAGTCCGGCCCTTGTTGTCCTTCGCGCCGACGTCTGCTCCGCTCCGGATGAGCTCTGCGATGACGTCGCGGTGGCCGTGGAAGGCGGCGTGCGAGAGCGCCGCCCGTCCCCACATATCTCGACTCTCGATGTCGGCGCCGTGACGAATGAGCTCGGCAACCACCTCGACGCTGCCGGAGGACGCGGCATGCGAGAGCGGGCTGCGTAGCTCGCTGTCCACGTCGACGACTAGCGCGCCGTGGCGGATGAGTTCGCAGACGACAGCGTGGTGGCCTCGCTGTGCAGCGAGCGAGAGCGCGGAGCGGCCGGTGGACCACCCACGTGTGCGCACCGAGTAGCCGTGTGCGAGGAGGAAGCGCACGTCGTCCACGTCGCCGCTCACCGCCGCGTTGTTCATCGCGCGCCACTCGCGTCCGTCTTGCAGGCGCCTCAGTCGCTGCGCCGGCGATTCTCGGCGATGAGAGTCATCGTGGCTGTCAGGCTGCTGCTGCTGCTGTGGAGAAGGAGGAGAAGGAGCTGCGAGACTGTCGGATTGCTGTGTGTTCATGTCGAGCATGCTCGTGCAGGTCGCCATGGTCGTCGTTGAGAGCAAGGGTGGCAGCGAAGAAGTGAGACCGAGAGTTGCTGTTGCCATCCGTCATGGTGACTCCACTCGTGTCGCACATGACCTGATGGTATCATCACGAGTGTGGTAGGTTGAAGACCGAGGCGCTTGCAGCTGAGCGATTACGACCGAGGTCATCGTTCTTGGGGTGAAGACTCGGCGATCATCGAGGACGAGTGCGAACGGAGATGTTGGGGCGATCGGAAGCGCCTCTTGATGCTGGTGCGTACCGACTCCGAGCGGTGCTAAGTTGTTAAGATGGCAAAGTTGAGCGATACTGACTGATCTCGAGATCGTCGGGACACCAGCGACCTCACGTCACGACGGACGAAGCTGCTCACGCCATTTGAACGGGAGTTCCACCGTAACGTGAAGGGGTGGAGTTCACAACGGCGTCTGCTGCTGCTTGCTTGCTGGTGCCTCTCCAAGCTTCGAGCTCCACAGCTTTCCGGATCTTCGCGTGCGTGATGACAACCAACCAGCGAACAAGCGACCAAGCGGGCGACCACGACCTCGGCGGCGGAGGTCACAGCGTGCGACACCGCCTCGACCGCTCTCTCTCTCTCTCACTCACTCTCTCGTCCGATCTCCGCGACACCACGCACACACCAGAGTGTTCGCACCGGACCACGCGGGGGTGTCTGGGTGGTGCGTGTTGGCTGCCTCCTGGCGATTGGGAGACACGAACATACATGCGGCGACCGGATATACTCCAGAAGCAGAGGACGCCTGACGCCAAGCGCTGCGACGCGCCACGAGAGAGAGGCTGGCGACCATCGCTGTGAAAACAGGCGCTAGGCAGCTCGGCGCTGGATAGTGGGGGTCGTTCATGGACACGGACCAAGTTGAGCGCCATCGGGTTGGTGGTCGAGAGGACAAGAGCCTGGATGTTCGAGACGTTTCCAGGATGGTGTTCGATGTGGACCACAAATGTCATTTTTGGAGGTGAGTTAACTTTACCTGTATAAAATTGTTATATACAATATTTGTATTCAAAAAGCCTCTTTACAACAGATTATGGGTGCAAAATCAATTTAAAGAGGTCAATGCAACTTGACAACCGAAAACCCAATGCAACGACAGGTCGTTACGGAACCGAGTCGACATCCAGCATACAAATCCCAAGTTTACACTGCCAACCAGATGGTATCGGAGCGCACACAGACCGGCTCTTTGCAACGACCAGAGGTCCAGGCTGCTACGCCCGAATTTTTGAACTATTCAGTTCACTTTTCTGCTGTTTGGGAGAACATAGCCTGCACGGTGCATCTTGCTACCGCTTGTAGCAGCAGCTCATCTCTGATATCCCGAGAAGCGAAACCAAGCGGTTGCACTGACTCGCTCGTGCTCGACTCGCTTCTGCACTCTCGCACTCCCGAGCCAAGCGCGCTTCTCCATCCTTCCTCTCCTCTCCTCTCGACTCAGTTCCCAATTCCCCTCCCAGCGCGCACTCGACCTTCACTCGTCCTCTAGATAAGCAAAGATGATCTCGCCGACGTCGCTCGCTGCCACCCTCGCGCTCGGCGCCGCGCTCGTCGCGTCCTCCGCTGACGCCGGCGCGCTGCCCACGGGCGTGTGCTACTCGCCGTGGCACCACGCGAGCGTCACGTCCGACGTGCTCCAGAAGGACTTCGCGCAGGTCAAGCAGTACTTCTCCGGCGTGCGCACGTACCACGCGCAGTTCGGCGGCCTCAACGCGGTCGACGAGGCCGCCAAGGCCGGCATCAAGATCTCCGTCGGCGTGCAGATGGGCAACGAGGCCGACATCCAGAAGGAGCTCGACGCCGCGTGCGCCGGCGCCAAGCGCAACCCGGGCTCCGTCGAGGCCATCTACGTTGGCAACGAGAACCTCAAGAACGGCGACTTCGGCAAGTACACGGGCGGGCAGCTCGCCGGCTTCATCACGCAGCTGCGCACGTGCATCGGCAACGGCAGCATCAAGATCGGCTCCGTGCAGCGCATCAACGAGTGGGTGGGCGCGAGCGAGGCCGCCGCGCTCGCTGCCGCCTCGGACGTCATCGGCGTCAACATTTACCCGTTCTTCACGCCGGGCACGAAGACGCCGATCCAGAAGCTCATCGACCAGTGGACGGAGGTGAACGCCAAGTACCCAGGCGGCAAGGTGCACATCACGGAGACGGGCTACCCGCGCGGCGGCGCCACGCAGGTCGCCGGCAATGCGCCGTCCAAGGAGATCGCGACGTCGTTCCTCAAGGACTACGCCGAGTGGGCCAAGAGCCAGCCGACGTCGTACTGGTTCATGATGTACGACACGAAGGGCAACTCGCCGGACTACGAGAACTTCTTCGGTCTCGCGGACATCAACGGCGTCGTGCAGCTCACGATCCCGTCGGGCGACGGTGCTGCCGTGACGCAGGCGCCGGCTACTCCGGTTACTCAGGCTCCGGCGGCTCCGGCCACCCAGGCTCCGGCGGCTCCGGCCACCCAGGCGCCTGCCGCCCCGGTTACGCAGGCTCCTGCCGCCCCAGTTACGCAGGCGCCGGCGGCTCCGGTCACGCAGGCTCCGGGCAAGCCGGTGACCCAGGCTCCGGCCACTCCGGCCGCCACTTCGCCGGCCAACGACGACGGCGATGACGACGACGAGGACTCGGCGGAGGGCGACGTGACGCCTGCGCCGGTGGCCACGCCCGCGGCGACCAAGCCGGGCAAGAAGACGGACTGCCATGCGTAAGTGCAGATTTTGGTGTTTGTCCATCTCTGTCGTCCCCAGAGCGCCAAGCTACACCTGTTCGAGCGAGGGGAGTTCGGAGACTCGGGTGTCAGCGCAATTTACAAGCAACAGCAGCAGCAGCCGAGTACCAGGAGCATCCGCTGCAGCTCGACTGTCTCACGAGCAACACGGTTGTGATTTGTATCATACGTCTTCTTGCATTTACATGTACACGATCTCTTATGAACTGACCTCGTGGCTTCTCAGTACGGGCTCGCGAGCGCAGCGAACGCTTCGCTCGGACTCAGGACTTCCTCCGCGATCTCCACGCGGTGTTCGCCAGTGTCGCGCGAGCTCTGGCGGGAGGTCGCTGGTCTCGTCCTCTCCGCAAAACCAATGCGCCATTCCAGCAGACACGCGATATCGGGAGCCGAGGCTCCCGCGCCACTGCTTGCGCCTCGGCCCGACCCCAACGTGCCGCTCTGGTACGAGCGCAGCGACGGGAAGCGCCGCAGCCGCGCCTTGAGACTCGTGGGCACGACTTGGAACAGCTCCAGGTTGGCGCGGATGTGCGGGATCGAGTACTCCTTGACTCGCGCGACCACGAAACGGATGCCGTCGACGTCTTCGCGGTCGTGCAGCCAGTCGGCGATGCGCCTCGTCACGACGATCTGCCCGCCGCTGCCGATGTCACTGATCTCGTCCACGATCAGCTTGGACGCCCCAGTGTACGTCAGCTTCCCGGTCACTGCGTGCGTCGAGTACACGAGACCGCCGTCGGCCAGTGCGGCGTCGTGGATGCCCATGCGCACGCGGAGGCCACGGAAGATGACGCGCCACGCACCCGTGCGCTGCTTGCGCGTCGCCGCGACCACATTGTGCAGCTGCTTGGGCCAGCGCGCCGCCAGGAGATCGAGCTGCACGAGCAGACAGAAGCGCACGGCGTCGTGGATTGAGTGGAACGCGAGCTGGAACGAGTCACCGCAGGTCGTGATCTCGTAGCCGCGGCACTGGGCGAGCCGCGCGCGCAGGATCCCGTCGTGGATCTCCGTGGCTTCCTGCATGAGCCTCCCGTCGCCGATCGCCCACAGCGCGCTTGAAGACTCGATGTCTGTGACGACGAAGACCGGGTCTTCGGGCGGCGGCAGCGGCGAGACGGCTGCCGGATCGACGATGGCGCGGACGCTCCGACCGTAGAGCTGCGCCTCTGCGTCGTGCGGCAGGCAGCAGCCGCTTACTCGCAGGATGCACGTCTGGCTGCAGGAGGCGACGATCGAGAGCACGAGCCCCGTGGCGTTGTACGTGAGCATTGTCACGCCGATGTACGACATCATGGAGTTGCTGTGGTGGCGCGTGATAAAGAACACGATCGAGCAGACCTGGAACTGGAACATGAAGATGCTATACACCAACCTGTTCCAGCACGTACACGCGTATGAGAGAGAGAGAGAGAGAGAGAGAGTATCATCAACCGCAGGCAGCGATCTGCTGCACGCACATGATGCGCTTGAGCCGCGAGTAGATCGGGGACTTGATGAGCACGCCGTGCACCGACTCGTGCTGCCGGCCGCGCCTCTTGAGCGCGGCCAGCAGCGCCAGCATGTACACGAAGCTGACGACTTGCAGCACGTAGACGGACAGCAGGCAGCCGCGTGTGTACCTGGAGTAGCCCTTGAAGACGACCGCGAGCGTCAGTTCGACGGCGACAAAGAGCGCCAGCAAGGCGTGGATAACCCAGCGACACAAGCGGATCCGCGCGCGCTCGAGCTTGACGCCTCGATCCATCGTGTGCGCTGCGATCCGGAAGAGTTCGTACACGAGCGGGAACGACACGATCGCGACGCCGAAGAGCGCAGCATCTCCTACGCAGATGAGGCCAGTGACCCACCCGCTGTCGACGTCCTCGAAGCGCAGGATCTCGCGGTTCTCAACGGGACCGACTTGGGAGACGATTGCCAGCGGGTGCTTGGGCACCGAGTTCACTCGCCGCAGCTTCACGCACATCCAGATGTAGTACCCCGTGCGCGCACTGCACCAGATCCAGACGTAGACGAAGAGCAGGAAGAAGAGGAAGCTCGCGCAGGACCTGTCGACGACGCCCCAGCGCCGCCCGAGGAAGAGCTTGAGCGTTGTGGCGCCGCTTGCGAGCGCCGAGAGTCCCATGATCGAGGTCGCGAGGACCGTCCAGAGCATCCTTCGTGTTGCTTTGCTTCCAGGGAACCTTCGTGCTGCTTCGATCCGCGAATAGCTGGCGCTCAGTGATCAGTCGAAGCTTCCGGAAGCGCGCTGGCGAAGTCGATGAGACTTCGAGAGATTCTGAAGGGAAGCATTGGGACAGGAAGAGGAGGAGATTGGGACGGGAACCTCCCAGCAGCTTTCTGGTCACACGCCGCGTTATTCACGCCCACGTCAACTGCCGCATCCCCAGCACACCTTCCAGAGTGACGAGACTCACACAAGACCGAAGCCAATCAACTGCTTACTTCTTCTCTACTTACTTACTACCTCTACTACTGATACAGTACAACCAACTGCTGGGAAGACGGTGTCACATGCTCGTGGCGCGCGAATAGTAGCCGATCCGCTGCGGGATCGTGAAGTTGTGGTGCGACGCGTGCCGCGCGATCGCGCGCTGGTCGAGGCTCTGCAGGCGCGTGCGGTTGCCGCCGCCGCCGTGCAGCGTGGCCGGCGCGCCCTGGAACGACACGCTGGCCGCACGCCGCCGCAGCTTCTTCGAGAACACCTTCTTGCGGCCGGCGAGCACTTCAGGCGTGACCTGGTACACCTCCAGGTACGCGTTGATCTGCGGGATCGAGTAGCTTCCGACGTGGTCCACAAGGCACTCAATCGCCACGAGGTCTTCGTACATCTGCAGCCACTCGGCGACGCGCTTCGTCACGAGGATTTGCCCGCCGTCGCCCAGGTCGCCGACTTCGTTCGCGATCACCTCGGCCGCGCCCGTGTACGTCATCTTGCCGGTCACCGCGTGGATATTGTGCACGAGCGTGCCGTCTGAGTCGGCGGCGTCGTGGATGCCCATGCGCACGCGCAGGCCGCCGAAGATGAGCCGGTGGCCGGAGCGCTGCCGGCGCGTCGACGGCACGAGGCCGTGCAGCTCCTTGGGCCAGTTGGCGACCAGCAGCTGCAGCTGCACGTCTAAGCAGTACTCGGTCGCCTCGCGGATCGTGTGGAACGCCAGGTGGAACGCGTCGCCCGCCGTCGTGATCTCGTACCCGCGGTACTTGGTCAGCGCCGAGCGCAGGATGTTGTCGTGGATCTCGGTCGCGCGCTGCATGATGTGGCCATCGCCGATCCCCCAGAGCGCGCTCGAGGACTCGATGTCCGTGAACACGAATACCGGGTTCACGCGCGGCGGCTCGTTGAAGTCGATGGTGAGGTTGTCGCCGCGGCGCGGCGATGCCGGCTCGCCGTGCAGGATGTGCGCGTGCATCTGCGCCTCGATGTCGTCGGGCAGGCAGCAGCCGCACATGTCGAGCACGCACGCCTGGCTGCAGCTCGTCGTGACCGCGAGCGCGAGGCCCGTCGCCTGGTAGATGATGAGGCTCACGCCGATGTAGTCGAGCAGGAGCTGCTTGCGCGAGTCGGTCGCGTAGAGCACGACGGACGAGAGCTGGTACTGGAACGAGAAGACCGCGTAGACGACCATGATGCGTTTGAGGCGCTGGTAGACTGGCGAGGCGACGAACACGCCGTGCACGGTCTCGTACTTGCGGCCGCGCATCTTGAGGCGCACGAGCAGCCAGAGCATGTACGCCAGGCTGATGAACTGCACGAAGTAGATGCCGACGAGGCACGCGCGCGTCTCCTTCGTGTAGCCGTTGCAGAGCGCGGTGATTGTGCTCTCGACGCCGACGAACGCGAGCAGGAGGCCGTGCACGCTCCAGGCGTAGAGCTTGATGCGCGCGCGCTCCTTGGCCGGCCCGCGGTCCATGCTCTTGTTCGCGATCAGCGACAGCTCGTACGTGAGCGGGAACATCCAGAGCGCGACGCCGAAGAGCGCGGCGTCGCCGAGCACGAGCATCGCGGCCACCCAGCCCGAGTGCGCCTCCTGCATGAACACGATCGCGTGGATGCCGAGGCGGTCGATATCGGCGTACGCGAGCGGCTCGTCGCCCGCGCCGTCCTCGCCGGTCTTGACCTGGAGGTCCGCGAAGAGCAGCACCCACGCGAAGTACGCCGTGCGCGAGAGGCACCACACGAAGAGGTACGCGAAGTAGAAGAAGAAGAGCCAGCGCACGCTTGAGACCTGCAGGTCCCAGCTGCGCCGCAGGCTCAGCATCGTCATGCCCGTCGCGAGCGTCGAGATCGCGATCATGATGGCGCCGATCGTCGTCCAGAGCATGGCTGGCGTATCTCGGCTTGTAGGAGGCGTCTGGAGAAGCGGAAAAAAGCGGCGTGTGCGAGAGAGAGAGAGGGGTAGAGAGAGGGAGGCGCACTGGGGCACGGAACGCGGCGCGCGGCGGCGGCTCGGGCGGCGGCGCGGCGCGGGCGCTCTCGACGCGCTGGTTACGAGCAGTGCTCTAGCTTTTCGGGAAATATGCTGGCTTTCTTTTTTATTTCTTATTTATATGAGGTGCGACTTAGGAGGATATGTTGAGCATACAAAGAACAAGGTTAATATTTTGGCTGAAATTAGAGATACACAGTGCTTTCACAATGCCATGATCCAACCGAAAGCAGCAAGCAACAGCCTCCAGAGAGGTGCGGATCGAGTGGTGCTCGCGAGATCGCGACGTCCAGAGATGCTCGCGCATCGTGCTGCGGCGCACAAGATCTCGAGGAGTGTGCTGTCGCGTCACATCTGAAGAGCGTCGACGACGACACGAGGACGCCACGTTAACGCTTGCATGTTCATTCGTAATCGACATAACACTAGCACGAAACAACAACCTTGATCGCTTTGGTGGCCAGTGTTGGTGGGCTTCTAGTTATGGCAGCTACAATTCAGGTCGGCTGGCTCGCCAGATACAACGATGGACCGCAGTGTAGCAGAAAGACAGATCGTGTCTGAGGACTGGATCGATACTGGGAACGTACGATCCGAGATCATCCGAGTGATGCACACAATGACTGTGTTCCCATCTCAGTCGGTAGCCGCTTCTCTTTCCTCCAGCACCAGCGACCCGACATCATGACCTGCCCGTTCCCGAGGTGCAACGCAGTCGAGACCGAGAAACACCTCTTCTTCGAGTGCAGGCATGCAGCGGAGCTGTGGAGACTCGTTGGCCGGGACTGGACCCCCATGCTCGGTAGAACACCTACCTGGAAGCACATCGTAAACTCCAGTCGATGCAAGTTCCCCACGACTCTGACCTTGACCCAGACACTGTTCGGACAGTCTGGTACATCATTCGCGCAATCATACTCCACCAACTCTGGACGCAACGCAACGCGCTCGTGTTTGACAAGCACAATCCACGGAGCTTCGCTCAGCATGTGCTTCAACTGGACTCCACATTCGCAGCGCACCTCCGTCACCTTCGCCGCGGTGACTCGACCAACACGTTCAAGCTCGACAGCGTCATCGACACACTCTGCTCCAGCGGAAGCGGCGGAGTCATCTTCAACCGCTTCCCCCGCCTCCTAGCAACCCGTGACGTGACACGACTCGTACCGCTCGACACCATACGCAGCATCTTCGGACACACAGGCAGAACGTAGTCACCA
>JAASFH010000149.1:0-32438 GCA_023333695.1 Globisporangium yorkense
CTGAGTGGGGATCACAAAGTGAGGTACTGACCAACTTCCCGGAGGTTCTCCCCATAACTTCCCGGGAACGAGGCTCATTCGAGTCCGAGAAGCGAGCTATCACGCGCGCCAGGGGTGAGAAAAGCATCCCGCTTCATCACACGTGAAACGTTTTGTTAGTCCTGCGCACTAGCCTAAAGAATCGGTAACAATTAAAACAGGCACCGCTGTGCTCTTCTTTTGGAGATATAACGGGGTGGTCCCCACTTGCTTTTGCTTGGCGTCAGGCTTCGTTTGGAACCCACAGCAAAGGGCTGGAAGCGAGTGTGAAGAATGTGCTAGTCATCTGTCGCGGAATCTCGCCCCGAACGTTTCTCCGGCTCTTCAGGACCTCGTATGCCACATCCTGTACAAATCAGGACCTGCTTAGTGCGCGACCATAGTTATCGACAACGGTGCTGCAGCGAATAGACTGAATCTGTGCATCTCAAGATCGAAGAGGATAGCGACCTGATGTAGCCTCGACCCCGCCACACATGTTGATACCTTGCGCTATCACGAGATACAGCAAGAGCGGGGTCGCGAAGAAGAATGTAACAGGGTGGTCTCCACCACCTATTACACAAGGCTGTACGGCACACACGAGCGATACACAAGTTGCCAACGAGGTCCTGCGGTGGGTTTGCGGAAATGGGACAGCTCGTCCGTGCGATATTATGCCTTCGTATAGGCTGTGGGGATCACAGGTAGAGGTTACCTAGGACTTGTTGTACCAACAGACCAGGTCACAGAGAGACAACCTACCAAATACATACAGTTTGAGTTTAACATCTTCAAGTCAACACCTCGTCGCTCAAGCAACTGTTATGCTGGGAGCAGATTCACGTTACCTCTAGCAGATACACATAACTTTGGTTGCTGCGTGTGACGGGGTCACACAGCACCTTGTGCGAGGAAGCGTGTGAACGCGGTGACTGAGGTCACGTGTACTTGCTCTCAGCAGGTACAGTCGCTTGGGCGACGAGGGTGTGCTCGAAGAGGTGAAACCCAAGACTGAAATATATTTGGTTGGTTATCTGTTTGTTGTCTCCCTTGCTATACTAAATCCTAGATAACTCCAACCGGGAGTCAGTTCACACTGCTGAACTGTCCCGTGTCCGCAAGGCCACTGCGGGACACTGTTTGGCAACTTGTGTGTTCCACAACAAGTGCCAGCTCGTGTGTGCCACACGAGCTCTGTGTAACAGGTGTGTGGGCCACCCCGTTACATGAACAGAGTGACAGTACGTATTTCCATCATAGATAGCTTGTCGGTTTTTTCTAGTCAAGAACCCTAAATCACTTCGTCCCTTTGCGTTGTAATTGTGTGAAGTTTATCTAACATTTTGTCAACTGAATCTGTGCGTTTCTAATCATGCATTTCTGAATGGGAACAGCGCTGGTACTATAGCGCTAGACATTGATAGTTCCAGATTTATGTGAAGTACTTCACATAAAACAGGAACTATCAATGTCTGCGCCACAGAGCTCATCGTGTGGAGAAGAGGTGATGTCAAGCTGCGTTGCCATTTGCAATCTCCACAAGAACAGAGGCGTCGTATATCCATAATCGACAGCCCCTTTGTACGATCAAGATATGAATCCCTATCTGATCGGCGCCTTGCATTCCCACACCCATGTGTGAACTTCAAAACCTGCCACAAAATGTTTCTAACTCCAGTTAACTGAATCTGCATTTTCTAATCATGACCAACAAATTCTCTACCTTTCTTTCTTCACTATTACATTCTAAATTCTGCATATTTGTTTTCTTCACTATCGCCCTTCCTGCTTGGCTTGCTGTGGTCAACATTGCTTGTCACCTACAGTTTACGCGTGCGTGGCCGTCCCGCGTCGCCTTCCTCAGATCTTCTCGAGTTCACTCGCGCTTCTTCCTCCTTCGTCGCCCATGGGACCCGTGCGGCTCGTGCTGCGCAACGGCGTGCGGCTGCTCGTGGCCACGGCGGCCGCGGGCTCAGCGGGCGCTGCGTTCCAGTCGCAGCACGACGAGGGCTTCCGGCGCTCGGTCTACTTCTGGCGCAAGGCGTTCCCGATCTACCTGCACTACCGCGCCACGCAGCTCTACATGGAGACGATCGGCCTGCCGGAGAGCGAGCAGGACGCCGAGTACGACCGCCTGCACGCGCGCTTCGCGCCCGAAGTCTTCGACATCGTGCTCGAGCTCAAGGGCTTCTACATCAAGCTCGCGCAGGTGGGGTCCACGCGCCCGGACTTCCTCGCGCAGCCCTACTTGGAGCGCGCGACGTCGCTGCAGGACGACGCGCCGTCCAAGCCCGTGGAGGAGATCGTGGCGATCATCGAGCAGTCGTATGGTCGGCCCGCCGACCAGGTCTTTCGCAGCATCGACCCGCAGCCGCTCGGCGTGGCGTCCATCGGGCAGGCCCACCGCGCCGTGCTGCTCGACGGCACTGAGGTGGCCGTCAAGGTGCAGCACCCGGACGCCGAGGCCTTCTTCCGCTGGGACATCAAGACCCTCGGGGACTTCTGCCGGCTCTTCCAGCCGGCGCACCTGCCGTATCTCGAGGAGGTCGAGAAGCAGTTCATGACCGAGTTCGACTACTTCGAGGAAGCCAAGAACCTTGCGCTCGTGCGCGCGAACATCGCCAAGAGCCCGTACGCGACGCAGATCGCGATCCCGGCGCCCGTGACCGAGCTCTGCACGAAGGAGGTGCTCGTGATGGAGTTCCTGCGCGGCAAGAAGCTGCTCGACGGTATCCACGACCACCTCGCAGCCATCGCGGCCGACAAGGGCGTGACCGTCGAGTTCCTCAAGAAGGACCAAGAGCGCAAGGACAAGGAGCGCGCGGCGCTCGGGCTCGACATCGAGTCCGGGCCGGACGCCGCGACGCTGCGCGTGTACGCGATGACGCTCGCCGCGAAGCGCCTGGCGCGCCGCGTCGGTCGCTTCGCGTACGACTACACGTGGGGCTTCGTCTCGCCGAAACAATGGGAGCCCGAGAAGAACTACCAGATCCTCAACATCCCCGAGGTGCTCAAGCTCATCATGGACGTGCACGGGTACGAGATCTTCGTGGACGGGTCGTTCAACGGCGACCCGCACCCGGGGAACATCCTGCTGCTGGATGATGGCCGCCTCGGGCTGATCGACTACGGGCAGGTGAAGCACATCAGCAAGGAGCACCGGCTGAACCTGGCGCGGCTGATCGTGGCGCTCGCGGAGGGTAGTCGCGAGGACATCATCCGCGTGCTCACGCAGGACATGGGTATTCGTACAGTGAACAACAACCCGTACTACCTGGAGAAACAGGCGCGTCTGATGATCGACAACGACGACCGGAGCATCACGGAGGGCATGAACGCGCAGGCGTTCCTTGAGTACCTGGACACGTACGTGGCTTGTTGTGTGAGAGTGTGTGTTGAGGTGCAGTGATTCCTCTGCGAGACTGACGGCGTTGGTGATGCACCTCATCATCTGCAGCATCGACCAGATCGACAACATGCCGGACGACTACGTGATGGCGTTCCGCACGTCGCTGCTGCTGCGCGGCTTCAGCTACCTCCTGCACTACAAGTTCTCGCACGCGCAGAGCTGGAAGGACATCGCTAAGCAGGTGCTACGGGAAGAAGACGAAGCACACGTCTAAATGCTGCGAGTGGATGCAAAGGGCGGCGCGCCGTCGCCTCGGGCCAGCCAAGTTCTTCTGCTGGACGCTGGGTAGACCCACCGCCACCAAGCGAGCAAGCAAGGGCTTAGAGACCGCGCCTTGAATAGAGGTTTTGTTTCGCGTTGCATGATGATGTCGTCGTTCTTCGAGCAAGGTGTGTGGTGCGCCGGCATTGCACTGCTCTCTCGCTGGATCTTGCGCGGTAGGTTCGTTAGCATCAACCATACGATGAAGGCGCTCGGAGCTCGGAGAGCACGATGCCAGCAGAGCGCGATAGGACGTAGCTCCGCACTGAAGACATGGCCACAACATCCGATCTCGATGGATATCACGGTCCAGTCTCGCGCACTAGATCGCCGGGTTGCTTCCATCGCGGCACCAACTTGAAGGTTGATCTCATCTGGTAAACACGCGAGAAGGAGTCTTCGTGAGGGTTGCTTCGCCAGGGTTGCTTCGGAGGTGGGAGCAGGTGGGAGCATCAATCTCACCCCGTTCACACATCGATTGCCATCGGCATCTTCCTCGCAACTTCGCCTCTCACGAGGCGCGCACGTGGCATCTTATCGGCGTTACAAAGAATCCGCGAGCGAGTGCGGCGCACGCGCAAGACTCTCGTCGGGCTTGGTTGGTCGGCCTCACCGCTCGGCCACTCCTCCATTCGCCGTCGATCACCTCCAAGACTTCTCATCTCACTCGCTTAGTGCAACCGACCACGACACCAACGAGCATGGGGAGCCAGCTCCTCCCTCGCCTCCGCCTCAATATCGACTCCTCCAGGACGCGTCGTCGCGCCAGTAACTCGCTGCCTTCCGTTGTGTCTGCTACTCAATCACCACCGGCGTTGTCGTCGTCGCCGTCGACATCTCCATCGTCCTGGAAGGCGATGTTTCGCAGCAGCGGCAGCAAGCGGTTCCAGCAGCAGCGAAACAGGAGCCACAGCGAGAAGCTCGAGGTGGCACCAGCAATCGCAGCATCCTCGCCGCCGCCGGCGTCTCGACGAGCCGCCAGAGGCAAGATGGTGGCGCCGTGGCGGCGCCACTCGACCGGCGAACCGCCTGTCACGCTGCCTGTCGCGAAGACGTGTCCGAACGGCGAGTCGCATCATGAAGCTGGTGATGATGAGGGACTGAGGATCGAGAGGAAGAAGAGAATGCAGCTCCTGACCAACGCAGTGCATCTCGAGCTGGCGCGGATGCTCCTCCTCGTCTGATTGACTCGCAACAGTTCGCATCTCGTTGTGGTGTAGTGTGATCCCTTGCGACTAGCTACGTGTACATGTGTGAGATTGTACCAATGAACTCTTCATGTGTCCCCGTGCGATCAGGAGCAAGAGCGTCTCAAGTAGCCAAGGGTGAAGCCATCACGACGAGAGCTTCTCGATAGCAAGCAAGAGGGACAGGCGATCGGTCGACAGCCCTGCTTCGCGCGCGACTGATTATGCGCGCTCAGCCTCGAGAGTCATCGACATGAAGGACTCATCATGCTGGCCACTTGCTCGTTCGTCCTGATAGTTCACTCACTTCGCTACCGACTCGCCTTCGACTCGAACGATGGCGACGCCGTTCTACCGCTTCGTCCAGTGCTTCGGCCCAGAAGACTCAGAGCGAGCGCGCTCACGAGCTACAGCCGCGAGCACCACCAACGATATCAACGGCCACGATCGATGGCAAAAGAAGACGCAACTCGCTCGCACACAAGGTGTCGAGTGCGCGGACAACAAGTGCAAGCTGCTTCGACCTGCAGCAGTGACGCCACCAAGCAGAGAGGTCGTCAACGGGTTCGAGAGATCGCCGCCCGCGAAGTCGACGCTCGAGAGCGAGTGCTAGCACGCCACACACTACTGCACGTCACAGCACACTCGCCATCTCGATGCCTCGCTTGCTTCAATACACTTCACTCGCCCTTGCTCTTGTCTGCGCACGTTCACCGACACCACACGATCTTCATGAGCGCCGCTCACGACGCTTGGCGCAAAGAGACACTGGTGCTGGAGGAACTCTCGCACAAGCCTCAACGCTTGAGGACTCTACGACTCACGATGGCCACCGTCCGCTGTCGTTCTCCGTGTCGACCTGCGCTGCTGCTTCTCCGCATTGCTGCCATCGCTCTCGTCTTCGCGAGCCTGAGCAGTCTCCACGGTCGCGTCCTCGGTTCTTCCAGCGTACGCTGGTCACTCCCCTTACCCACCTCGACCTTCTTTGCATCCCTCGCTACTAACACGCTCTCTCGTGCTCTCGATCGCTGTTGCCCGCACAGTTCACGTCGACAGTGTACTACCGCAAGCAGAGCAATGGCTCAATCTTCACGCTCGACAGCCGCGACCAGAGACTGACCGAGATGGAGCGCTCCCACGCGTACGCGCGCTTCGTGGGCATGACGCTGCACCAGCGCGCCGGGCAGCTCTACTGGAGCGACAACCGCGCCATCAAGAGCGCCTCCCTCGACGGCTCGGCGGCGCAGACCCTCGTCGGTACTCTGGCGCGCGTCAAGTGGGTCGGCGTGAACTTCGGTGCTGCGCCATCCGACATCGTCGAGCTGCTCGTCAAAGGCACCGCGTGCGTGAGCGTGCTGGCGTGGTCTCCCGAGTCGGTCGAGTGCCTCGTCGGGCTGCCACAGCGGTACCCTCCGCCGCCCTCGACAGCCACGCAGTCCGAAGGCACCGCCGCGGCCGTCGACTTCCTCACACCCAACGACTGCACCATCACAACCACGAGAGGCTCCATGCGCGGCGCCGCCCCGAACTACGGCGAGATGCGCGCCGCAGGGTACACGTCGCCAATCGTCGCGCGCCTCGAGCTGCACGCGAGCTTCATCCTCCCGCACGCGCTCGCCGTGAACGACGACAATCCAGCAGCAGCAGCGACGGAGCAGTGGCTCTACTGGTCCAACTCGGCCGACGGCAAGATCTACCGCTCCAGCTTGGTCTCGACGAGCATCGAGGTCGTGCAGGAGAACGTCTGGGGCGTCCGCGGACTCGCTCTCGGCGGAAGAATGGACGCGCGCGCCTCGACGTCCTCGTATCTCTACTTCTCGCAGGAGTCCAAAGGCACGATCTCTCGGATCTCGCTCGAGTCCTTCTCCTCTCCACTGTCGCCGTCGATGCAGACTCGTCCAGCGCCGGAGGTTCTCCTCAAGGGACTCGACTCGCCGCGCGGACTCGCGCTCAACTCGACCACCGGAGTACTGTACTTCGCCGAGAAGACTGGACGCATCTACCGAGCGACTCGGACAGTGTCCAGCAGCACACCAGCGAAGACACCCGGCGACACCAAGATCGGACCACTCCTGACCGCGCAAAGGCTGGTGACCGTGTCCTCGTTGAGTCGTCTTGATGGCGTCGCTGTCGACTCGAAGTGAGTAGTTTGCTGGTGACTCTCTCACGACCACTCACTGGTCGGTTCTCACGCGGCATCTGTTGCTCGCGTCCGACAGGTTCCTGTACTGGTGCGAGTCGAACGCGAACGTGGTCGCTCGTGCTTCGCTCCAGTCGTTTGAGCGCGAGATCCTCGCAGGTGGCACACCGGACTCGCAACTGAGGTAGACTTTCTCCATCGCCACCCACCAGCATCCCTGTCCTTGTTCCCCTCTAGCTTACATCTGCTCTCCTTCTTGTCCCTCTCTCGATTCAGTTGGCCGAGAAGCGTCGCGCTGCGATCGACAGACGGCGAGGCAAACAGCAACGACGACGCGTTCTTCTTCTCCGAGTACACCGGCCGCATCTCGAGAGGCGGCCGCCTACGCGCTCCAGCGGTCGTCGTCAACGAGCTCAGAGCCTCCAGCATGATCTACCTCGACCAACTCGTGCTCCAGTCGTCGACCGTCCGAAGCAGCCAGGACGACCACTTCCACATGTACGCGTTAGAGTAGATACATCGAGCGCAGCGTGCCGAGCATCGGCGCGATGCCGCTTCCCTTGTGGCCGTCGTAGTAGATCGCCTCCTTGTACATCTTCTTGAACATCTCGAGCTTCTTCCGCTTCGCATTCGACTGACCGGGTGCTGCGCTGCTGCTGCTGCTGCTGCTGTTACTGCCGTTGCTGCTCAGACGGATCAGTTGGTGCAAGATCAGCTTCACCTTCGCGATCACTTCGCTCGCGAGCTGCAGCATCGCCGCGTGGTCGCATTGGTGCGCATTCTCGAACACCGACGGGTTGCTGAATGCGTCGTACGTGTTGAGCATGACCAGCAGCGCGTGCTCGACGTCCTCGACGCGGCCGCCGATCGCGTACAGATCCGCCAGCTCGTGGTGGATGAGCACGAACGTCTTTCCGACCTCGACCTTGCCGAAGTACGCCAGCGCTTTCTCGTAGTGGCGCCGCGCGATCTCCATCCGGTTCTTCAGCGTCGCGCTGCGGAGCAGAGAGGACCTCTCGGGCGTCGCCGCCTCCTCGTGCTGCTGCTTCAGGTCGCGAGAGATGGTGCGGCTGTGGAACGACGCCATCTGGTAGTGCGTTGACGCCACTTGCTTGAGATCCTCCAGCTCGATGTACAGCGACAGCGCCTTGTTGAACGTCTTGTGGACTTCGTTCTCGCGCTGCTTCTTCGAGTCGCGCTCTGTGGTCGCATCCGTGTCGCCAGCAAGCTCCAGCGACTCGTCGCTGGAGAAATCGTTCGCCATGCTCACGGCCCACACCAGATACGTGAGCGCAAGCTCGCCCTTCACCTTGCGGTGCAGCTCCAGCTCGGCTTTGTTCTGGCGCAGCTGCTGCAGCGCGTCGTTGCAGAGCTGAATCGCCGACTGGTAGTGAGACTGGCGCGCCTGAGCGCTGTTCTTCCCCTGCGCGAGGATCTTGTGCAGGTGCGCGAGGTTGGCGTACAGCAGCGCCACGTTGATCCCGTCTGCAGTCCCAAGGTGTTATCATCAGTGACCACCATCTGTCAGACCAGTCTTCGAGCAACAGCTAACACACACGCCAACCACGCACCCTCGATCTCGCTGAAGATCTTGCACCCGCGCTCAAACCACCGGAACGCCTCCACGTAGTCGTGCTGGCTCCCGAGGTAGAACTTGCCGAGCTCGTTGCTCGCGTTCCCCAGCTTCTTCATCAACATGCTGCACGCGCAACGCACACTCGTCAGTCTCACTACACGCTCTCTCAGATCCCAGCCACGACTCACAACAGCACGTACAAGTACAGCTCCGAGTCGACGCATGGCGAGAGCGCTCGCAGGTACGCATTGAACGACAGCGAGAGCAGCTCTTCAAAGCGACTGGATACAGGCTCGTCGCGGGAGCTCTCGACGCGCTGGCACTCGTCCATCCACTGGCTCCACCGTGTCGGATCCTTGATATCGAGCAGCGACTCGCGCTGCTCTCCGCCAACAACGCGGTAGAGACTGTGCAGAACCTCGGTCATGTTGGTGGGGAGCTGCGCCGCGATGTCGCCCACCAGCTCCAGCACGCGGCACCGCAACTCACTGCCTTTCGAGCAGATGAACATCCCTCCGGCGTCGAGTCGTGCGCCGCCGATGCCGTCAAAGTCCAGGCTCTCCAAGAGATCGTCGATCTGGTTGTTCTTCACAGAAGTTGTGGAGAACGGCGCGACGTCACTGGGCACGGCAGACAGCGGAAGGAACTCACAGCTGCCGATGATTGACGACACCGCCTCTGTCCAGCTCCGGTTCTTCGCGTGCACTTGCCCGAGCTGCAAGTAGACAGAGGCGCATTTGAGCTGCAGCCGACTGCGCTCCTCGTCCATGAACGAATTCATGTCTTCTCCATCGTCCGGTTCCTCCTCGTCGCCATCGCCCTTGAGCTCCGGGTCCGTCTCGTCCTCTTCGTGCGGCAGCGACGACCCCGAGTGCTCAGGAACCATACATTCTTCAAACGACCGGATGCTTTCCAGAAGGTGCTCCTTTGCCTTCTGCAGCGAGTCCAGCAGCACCTTCAGATCGTCGTCGCTGTCTTCGGGATTCGAGAACGACGAACTCCCACCGCCAGATGTTGAACGCTTCACGTGGTCGCACTCTCGGAGGTACGTGTCTGCGAGTTGCTCGCTCACAGACGAGCAGATCGAGCTGTGCGCGGACCCACCGCCCTGCGAGATCTCGCGTAGTAGCTTCATGCACGTACTCAGCAGCTCCCGCTGCCGCTGCTGCAGCTGACGCTGGAGACGCGGGGTGTCGCTCGCAAGCGAGTACACCAGCCGTGAAGCGCGCGAGGCGAAGCGGTAGCACAGCATCGCCATCATGTACTTCCACTTGAGCTGCTTGCCTTCCGAGAGCACGTTCACGTCGTACAGGCGAAGCGAGTTCTCGCCCTCTTTCCGGTACAGCCAGTACGTGCCATTCGGCCGCGAGCAGTTCTCTTGCAGGAACTTGAGCAACATCGACGCGTTCATGCTCACGTCCTGGATGTCGAAGAGCGGGCGTCCGGTGCCCGACATGTACGGGATCTGCCGAGTCTCCACCAGCTTGTACCCGCGCACCAAGCCCTTCGAGTGCATGCAGATCGCGAGCTCCGGGATGTTCGCGATGACGTTGTCGAGGTAGTAGTCGAGCACCGTGCACAGCGACAGGTCCGTGTCCATGTCGTGCAGCTTCAGTGACACTGCTGGGTGCTCCTTGTTGCTGAAGAGCAGCACCTGGCTGCCAAGGATCTGC
This sequence comes from Globisporangium yorkense, assembly GCA_023333695.1. Lineage (NCBI taxonomy): Eukaryota > Oomycota > Peronosporomycetes > Pythiales > Pythiaceae > Globisporangium > Globisporangium yorkense. The sequence continues at coordinate 10,268 of JAASFH010000149.1, forward strand.
GAGGCACGCGGCACGAGGAGCGTCACCACTACACGCACAGCCACAACTTCAGACAAGCAGGCAGACGACGCACCATCTTCAGGTCGTGGAACTTCCACTTGAGGATGCGCTGGAACGCCTGGCTGTACGGCGCCTGGTGCGGTCCCGAGCGACGATCCGACGGGCTGCTGTACGGCGCAGACGACGCGCTGCTCGCTGCGCTAGAACGCGGGTCTCTCGCAGTGCTGCTGCTGCTGTCGCTGGCCGCACCGAGCCACGAGGCGTCGGGGAGCGCAAACCCTGCTGCCTCCTCACCTCCTGGATGCTCGGCGCTGGTCAGCAGCGGAGAGAGCGCAGCAGCGCGTCCGCTCGCTCGCTTCTTCGCCTTCTTCTGACTCTTCTTGCCGCCTTTCGCCTTCGGCTGCTGTCGTGAGTGATGAGCTGTTGGGAGAAGCTGGTGGTGCGGCTGCTTCTCTGCGTCATCTTCGGCCCTCGCATCACCACCTTCACGCTCGCTCTGCGCCATCGTCAGGCGCCCCTGCACCGCGCTCTCGTAGATGAACTTCTCGTACAGCAGACTCTGCGTGAGCTCCTCAGACTGCTGGATTGTCATCGTCTCCTGCGGGAACTCCTCGAAGCCCGCGGGGAGGTCCGCATCCCGCAGCTCGCCGTCCACCACGAGCGTGCTGCCGACGCGGTGCACCGCGAGCGAGACGCGCGCCTGCGAGTACGGCAGCTTGAAGAGCTTCTTGATGTTCTCCGCCGGCCCCAGGAAGTCCACGTCCTCCTCTTCGGACGCGGACGCGAGCTCCACCCGGCTGCCGCGCAGCCGCACAGCGAGCTGCGGCTCCTGGCGCGGCGGCGACAGGTCGCCGAGCCGCAGCGCGTGCATGAACTCGCTCGCCATGAGCGCGCTCGTCTCGGTGTCGTCCCACGCGCACGCATTCGGCTTCTTGGCTCGCGCGGACGGCGACGCAGCGCTGTTTTCGCCACTCTCGCTCCCCACTGCGCCTGGGCCTGTTGCTGCAGCTGCCTGCTGCTGTTGCTGCTTGTACGGCAGCAACGTGCGGTTCAGGTTCGTGTCGAGCTGCAGCTTCTGGAAGGGCACGAGCGCGGACGACATGCCGCGCGCGCCGACGCCGCCTCTGCCGCCGCCGCCACTACCAGGCGCGTCGCACAGCACCAGCGGGAAGTCGAGCGCATCGCTGCTGCTGCTGCTGCTGCTGCTGCTGTCCGCACTTAGAAGCGGAGACGGCGGCCGCGCGCGCTGCTCGCCGTCGTCGTCCGAGGGCTCGAGCCACACGGCGGCGGCGCTGCGCACGGGCGACACCGGCAGCGCGAAGGACGCGAGCGCCGCCCGCTCTGCGCTGCTACTGGTGTCCGCAGTGGCGATCGAGAGCCGCGGTGAGGTCGCCATGCTCCTGCCACGTTGCTGCTGCGTGGCGAGTTGGCGAATGGGAATCTGGCGCCTGGGTTGTATCGGGAGATTCGACGCGGTTGGTACATACTGAAACCAAGAGAGAAAATGTAGGACGAACAAACACGAACATCGACAACATCGACAACATCGACAACATCGACAACATCGACAACATCGACAACATCGACAACATCGACAACATCGAGCACCACCAAGCCTCGCCGTTCGCTGCGCGCAGACGCGTTCGAATGCACATTCAAGCAGCAAATGTATTCGCCTCATACTTCCACCCATCCACCCATTCGCTTCTCGCTTCACGACAAGTGCGTGAAGAGGTCATTCTCTCCATGACAAGTTCGTTCTCGACAACCTCCCGACTCGGCAACCGATCTAGTCGTCGTCCGCGTACAGAGACGACTTGGAGAGCAGCACGGGCAGCTGGAACGGCAAGCCCGCGGCGATCTGACTCTCGATCTCCAGCGCGTCCACGCGGAACTGGAGCCACCTGCGCCACCACGAAGCGCACACGAACACGTCAGCGTCACCGCAACAACACATCCCATCCAGTCAGACAGACAGCAATACGTACTCCTTGACTGCGAGCGCCGAGTACGGCAGCAGGCCGTCCGAGATCGCCTCGGCCGCGTCGTGCTTGCCCGCGAGCGACTCGAGCTTGTCCGTTACCTCGGCCACGTCTGTGTGCGAGAGCTGCTCGTCCGGCTTCTTCACCGCCGTCTCCGCCGTCGCGTTCTGGGTTAGCACCTCGATCCACTCGCGCTGGTCCTCGAACGTCGTGGCGCAAAGTGTGAACTTCTGGTACCCGCTGTCGATCTGGAAGCAGTTGAACAGCACCACGCGCGTGCCCTGCGACTGGTCGATCTGGTTCGGCATCTCGGTCACAACGCTGCCGATCACGTTGATCTCGCGCTTGATCGGGCCGTTCTCCGTGTCCGAGTAGCCAAGCTTGTTGTTCTGGAGCGAGAAGAATTTCTGCTTCCACGTGTTCTTGTAGATGAACCCCTGCTTGAGCAGCACGCCCTTCTTCTTCCACGTCGCCTTCAGCGGCTGCTTCATTCGCAGTAGCGTCCCGTCCTGCGCCTGGCGGTCAATGTACTTCTTCGCAGCCGCGTAGATCGACTCCAGCAGCCGGTTGAACTGCAGCTGGATGTTCGCGTCCATCTTCGGCTGCGGCTGCAGCGGGAGCTTGTTGAAATCCTCCGAGATACTGCGCGTCTTCCGTTCCGAGAACGACTCGAAGCCGTCCGTGCTCTTGCGGGTCGAGCCCGACGCCGACGTCGGTGTGCTGCTGTTGCTACTGAATCCGCGATTGCTCGGCGACGAGATCGTCAGCGACAGACCGCCTCCGGATGATCGCGGTGACGGCGCAGGAGACGAGCGTGGAGACGAGCGCGGAGACGACGATGTGAACCGCTTCGACATCGACTCGAGCAGGTTGCTCGCGCTGTACGAGCGTGGTCGTCTGCTGTTGTCCTGCTGGTCCTCTCGACCCAGAGACGAGTTGAAGTCCGCAGCCACTGCGTCGATCTGGCGACGGCTGTGGGGAGGTGTGTTCACGAACGACGCTCCCTTCTGCGTCCAGCCGTGCGACTTCATCGCTCGGAACGCGATCAGCGTGTGGAAGAAGTGGCGCACCTCGCGGTGCCAGTGCAAGAAGAGCCGCGTGAACGACTGCAGCAGCTCGAACCGCAGCTTGTCCGCGTGTCGCTCCGGGAAACAGTCCCAGCAGTTGTACAGGAACTCGAGCGTCGTCAGCACGACCTGTGTGTGCTCCGACTCGAGCAGGATGCGAAGCGCAGAGCAGAGGAAGCGGAAATCGAACGACGGCGGTAGCAGCGACACCTCGTCTCCTGCTGGGATCGAGTACTGGTCATCTTGGTGGAAGTTCCACCGGTCGTTGTTCTCCAGATGGGACAGCCGGTACGAGCTCAGCCGCACGCGCCAGCTTCGGATCATGTACATCCACACGCCGAGCAGCTCCACCGAGCCGATCACGGCAGTCACGTCGTGCACGCTCGTGCTGCTCAGCAGGAACTTGGTCATCGGGTTGATCAGGTTCGGGTTCGACAGCATCGTGCACGACAGCTTGTACAGCGTCGGCGGCAGCCAGCCCGACTTCTGCGTCTTGAGCTCCAGGAAGAACACCTTGAGCACTTGAGCGTACCCTGGGAGGTGCACCCACCCGATCTTTTGGTTCAGCACCGCCAACGTGTCGAGCACGTACCACAACCACTGGTCCACGAGCAGGATGTTGAGCGTGTTCGCCTCGCCGTTCAGCCGACGGAAGCGCGACTTCCACGCCTCTGATGTGATCTCGTACTTGTCCTCAGCTTCTTCCTCCTGCTTCTTCAGCACCTTCTCGCCGTACTCGTCGTAGATCGCCTTGTGGAACCGCCGCCAGTCCAGGTGCGCCTCCAGCCCGTCCATCGCAAACAGATCCGCGTGCGTGTTCACCACGAACTCGGCCAGGTTCGGGATGTCTTCCACGTACGAATCTGCCCACAGCTGGTACAGCTCGACGCCGAAGCTCGGCAACCGGAAGCACAATACTGACAGCATCCGCGCGACGAAGAACATCAGGTTGTTGTTCATCACGCCGCGCACCGATACTGTCTGCAGGACGCAGAACTTCGTCTCCACGAGCATCGCGCGCAGCTTGAGCCCGAATTCGATGTCCTTTTTCGTCACCTTGTGCGAGTGCTTGAACCCGAGCGCGTTCGTCACCACGGTCGTGTCGAAGCCCAGAAGCGGCAGGTCGCTCAGCTCGGCTCGCTTCACCAGGTAGAACAGCAGCTCGTAGAACACGTTGCGCAGCGTGTAGTGCCGCACGCGGATGTTCTCGAGCAGGAACTGCCACAGCCGCAGCAGGATGCTCTTCGTCTCGTCCAGAGCCTCGGCCGACACGTACACCCACGACAGCATCGACGCCTTGTGCGAGATCTGCAGCATCTTGAGGATCTTGGTGGCTTTCCGCACCTTCCCTTCCTTGTCGTCCTTCTGCCGAACGGACATGAGCTCCACGAGATCCTGCATCTTCTCCAACACACGCTGCGCTTCCACTGGGATCACCACCTTGAGCTTTCGAGGCGGCTTCTTCGAAGACTGCACGCCGACGATGACGGAACTGGACGACGAAATGCCTGCCTCGCTGATCACACCGCACCGCAGCTGGCGGACGTCCGGGATCTTCTTGAACAGAATCGTGCCGTAGATGACAGCGACCTGGTGCCCCTTCAGCGTCAGGCTTTGCTCGAACTTGCTTGTGACAAAGTTATCCGAGAAACCCAGTCCGTTGAGACCAAGCGACGGATCCGAGTCGAGCTTCCGCTTTATCCGCTCCTGGAGCGCGTCTTCAAAGCTCTTCTCGAGCGACAGCCACGTCTGTCCGAACAACAGCGTGTTTCGGATCTCATCGTCGAACTTTACGTCCTGGTTCGCGATAGGCTGTCCCCATGCAAGCAAGCAAGACAACGTGAGTACTACCACAAGAGGTAAGCGAGTCAAGTGACTCACTCCAGCGACCAACTACGCACCACTCTGTCCTTGTTGTACTTGTCCAGGAGCATGAGGAACCCTCCATCCGGATCTGTCGCCATCTGCCCTCGCCCGACGCACAGTTGGCGGATCTGCACGCAAAGAAACAACCAAAGCGACGATCTCAGAGTCAGAGACGCCTGTCTTGTGCACGCCATAGCAACAGCAAGTCTGCACGCACCTCCAGAGTCAGCGTCGCGGACATGAGCTCGTCAAATGTGCTGTACCGCGTGATTGGCGGGAGGTGGTCTGTCGCACTCGTCCACTGCACGCCCATGGGATCCTCCGCATTCAGCGGCTCCGAGAACGAGTCCTCGTCGGACGCCTGCAGCTGCTGGGAGTTCGGTCGAGAGACACGAGACGACAGCACGGCGAGTCGCGCGAGTGACTGGAAGCTCACCTCGTCGATCTCCGAGATCACGCGCTTCTCCGCGTGCTTGAGCCGGTTGCCCATGTAGAACTGCTCGTTCGTGCCGACAGTACACTTGTAGCTGACCGCAAACTTCTTGAGCGGCAGCGACGCGTCTTCCTGGAAGTCGTGGCCCTCCGGTCGGTCGAGCTCGTTCGCGATCGCAGGCATCATGACGCCGACGTCGCTCACCGAGATGTTCCACTCGCTGCACTGCTCCATGTAACAGTTGAAGACGATGCGGCCGTTGTCGCAGCCGAGCAGGTGGTGGTCGTGGTGCACCGGGCCGGTCGCGACCGTCATGAGGTCCACGCGCGCGCAGCCGATCATGGTCTTGGACTGGAACTTGCGGTTCGTGAAGACCTTGGCCACGAGTTCTTTCTTCGGCAGCTGGTTCAGCATCGCCCGGTACTCGAAGGCGATGAGCAGCCCCTTGAAGTTCGGGTTTAGGTCGGCCTTCATCACGGGCGTCGTGTACGGCGCCTTCTCCTCCGGGTCATCCCAGTAGAACTCGACAAACGGGTCGCTCTTGCCGCTCAACTTGCGGCCCTGCAGGTTGCGGCACTGGATGCCCGAGATGCGCACGCGGAAGAGGCACTCGGCGTCGCGCTTCGCGTCGCCCAGCGGGTCGAACACCGTGCGCAGGTACTTGGGACTCGCCTTCGGCGGGCTCCCCTGGCGGCTCACACTGTTGGCGCCGTACTGGTCCCCGAACTCGAGCGTCGCAGCCGAGAGCTGGTTCCACGCCATCTGGTCCAGCGTGCGCGGCGACGACGCCGTGCTCGTCGGTGCGCTCATCATGCAGACGTCGACGCTCCAAAAAGATCGCGCTCTGTGCCACGTAACCACCCACCGCAAGAGTGAGATTCTCGTGCGCGTGCGTACGTGCGTGCGCGTACGTGTCCCCCCCTCCCCTCTTTATCGTTCGGCCTTCCCCCTTCCACATACACATACACACACGCGCGTGCAATCGGAAGATCTCGCCGCCGCTTTTCCCTCTCTGTTGCTGCTGCTCGCGGCGTAAAACGCACCTGGAAACGCGCTGGAAAAGGCTGCTGCGCGGGCGGACTGCGGAGCTCTTTCACCTGCTCGCTCACTCGCGCTTGAGTTGCTGCGGATGCTGCGGATTCCACACACACACACGCACACACGCCACGTCCGGAACGGAGCCGCCGTCTGCTTGCGGATTTTATAAAGTGAAGGTTCAGCGCTTTATTATTATGAAAACACTCGGACCTTGCTAATCGCGTATGCTGGATCATGGGATGAAGTGCCTTCTCAGCCGCTGACTTGCTTTCAGTATAGTCTAGCGTAAACAGGTCGGAGTGTCAGCCGCGTGATTAGCTCGTGCAGAAAATGGGAGCTTCGTGTTTGTTGGGAGATTCACTCATGGCGGAGAACACGAAGGTGTTCTTCGAGGCGCTGTTCAGGGTCATGGGTTGGTCGCGAGCTTCTTGCTTTTTGCTTCGTGGATGCTCTTGCATAGCCGTCGTCGTCCTTGTCCTCACCAAAATGGAGCTATTTTTTTCAGCATACAAAATGTAGGTCTGGCGCGTTTCTATGCGAAAGTGCACTTTTAGACTGGGCAAAACAAAACACCAGAATCTGCAGCATACTCTCTTCAAGTCTGAAAATAATTTTTGTTAGCTCATGAGACCACGAATCTAAAACCTCAGTTCGACTAAGTTCAACTAAACTTGAAGCAGATGCCGAGCCATCCTGCGTCACACACAGAGCTCCACACTGCTCACATGGATCGAGCAGTAGCTCCGGTCGTTGGCAGCAAGAAGGTCCGAATCGTTGCGCTCAAAGTGTAGGCGACACACTTGATCTCCGCGAGCGGAACGTCGTGATCTGTAGATTGGATATTATCCTGATCCCCGACTGGCAGAGAAAGCTATCACCGCGCTGTCACTTCGACATGTTCACCGCGCTGCCCCTTCGAACGCGACACGATATGTCCAAGTGCGAGCTTGCAGACACCATCGCCAGGGTGCAAGACCAATCCGTAAGCATCAATGCAACATCACTCTCTCATGCTTCGAAAGCCGCCCAAGCAGAGCATCATGACGTAGCGCACCATGCCCTTCGTGAATGTAAACGGGCTCACAAGCGCTGCTCGCTCCGATCGCAAGTGGTCGCACTGGTGCGTGTCCGCAGCCTCATTCACCAGGTTCGTCGCCATCTAACACGTGTGGAGGTCAAAGATATTCGTGTCAGCGAAGTGACTTTAGCTGCAGAGAACGAGGATGGAAGCACTCGTGTGTTCTTGACCTCGAGCTCGTGCTTGCATGAAGACACAGCCGCCGGACATACAAGAAAGCGAAACCTGTGTATGTAGTCTTGTCAACAGAGTGGTGATGTACCGTTCGACGTGACACCATCTACTCCACACCCGAGTTCGTGCCGAGATCGGCGTCTCGATAGCTGATCGGACCAGACAATGTTCATGTTCGACAGTGTTGCCACGCACGCCAAGCTGCAAGGTTGTTTCGCCAAGATCTACTCAAGGTGAGCAGATTGCCTTCGATCAACGATACGACAGCAACACTCACAACAAGCTTACTGATGCAACTTGGTGTGGTCGCGATATACCACGAGCACGTCGACGTGAATGTCGGACAGCGCACTCCGCTTTCGTTCGTTTGAACCTCTTCGATCTTTTCATTACTGCCTATCTCTGTTGCTCTCGTGTGCGCATGCTTGCGCCTTCACGTTCAAGCTGATCGGGACGCCCTTGATAGCCATCGTGCTCGTGTCGTGGAAGAGACCAAAGTCGGCGACGCGCTCAACGGCGCAAAAGCCGGTCTCGATGAGCCAGTTCTCGAGCAGCGGCGAGAAGAACCCTGCCTTGTGCACGTCGAATGCGTCCACTTGACCACCATACAGAACTCTCATCAGGAAGACGCGCTCCTTGTCGGTCGTCGTCGAGTTTGCGAACAGCTGCGAGAGCACGAGCAGATCCGGCACTGATACAAACAACTCCCCATCCGGTCGCAGCACGCGGTGCCACTCGCGCAGCGTCAGCTCCACTTCATTGTTCAGCAAATAGTGGCAGTGCTCGAGCACATGTGACGCGTAGAGCGCAACGACAGAGTGGTTCGGGAACAGGTGCAAGTCGTGCATTTGCAACTGGAAGTCGACGTTGCCGTGCCGCTTGGCATCGGCATCGATGATCCACCAGCCTTCCTTCACCACGAGTCCGCCAATGTGCAGGCGGATGTCCTCGTTCGCCGTTAGTGCGGCGGTGACTCTGGAGGCAGCGTCTTCACGATCTCTGGTGTGCGTAGCTTTCACTTCAGACATGGCATCTCCTGCGCGGACGCCCTCCTCTTTTGCTCGAGGGTTCCCAGGAGCGACAGTGTCGCTCACGCGGGCGTCGTCGATATGCGCACTGGCGACGCTCGCACCTGACAGCACCGGGAACTTGCGAGGAGCGAGTTGCGTCTGCCGCTGCGCTGGGAAGATGTGGAACCCAGCTGGAGCCGCTGACGAGTTCGCAGTCGAGCGAGTTGCTGCCTTCACCGTCCAGGAGCTCTTGAGCGCTGCCTCGAAGTTGTGCGCAAACTTGCGTGTGTCGAAGAGCGGGAACTGAAGACGCTTCGCCTCGACGTGTGTGCGTGCTCTGCGCATCAGGTCGGGGTTCGTCGCGAGCTGCACGGCCACTTCGACGTATTCCTTGTACGAGTTGACCACGAGCTCGTGCAGGTCGAGCGACTCGAGCGCAGAGCTGCCGGCGCGGGTGCTCATGCGGCTCCCTTCGAGTGTGACCACGGGTACGCCCGCCATAAGCGCGTCGAGCATGGTCGTGTGCCCGTTCTTCAGCGCCGTGTCCAAGATGAGGTCAGCGGCGCGCTTTGCGTGCGTGTGCTCGATCCACGGCACCATCTCGGAGAACACAAGCCGCTTATCGCCGTCGATGCCGTGCGCCTTCGCTTCCTGTCGGAGGTTCCTTGTGGCGTCTTCGTGGCCAGGGAACCGCAGGAACCAGAACACACTGTTAGGCACGCGCGCCAGGATGTGCATCCACGCTCGGAAGATGCTCGGGTCCATCTTCTGCCAGTTGCTGAACGTCGCGAAGACGAACACGCCCGTGTCGCCGCCGGCAGGTGGTCCATCGTCCGGGATCAAGGCAGGCTGCCCTCCGTCGATCGTGTGGCCCAGCATCTGCATGTGGTCGTTCACGATGTAGTGTGTCGGCAGCAGCAGCAGCTTCTCCGTGAAGAGCGGTGAGCTCGTCTCCGCGGGCGTCGATACTGCGTCACTGACGAAGTAGTCGATCGCCGCGTTGGCCGTGGTCATCGGGTACCCGAGGAACGACATCTGCACGGGGCTGGGGCGGTGTGCGAACATCGGCAGTCCAGAGTGCAGCGTGTGGCCGTTCAAGTCGATGAGCACGTGGACGCTGTGTGCCCGGATGATCGCGGCTCCCTCGAACGGGTTCTGCCCCGAGAGCGACACCATGTGGTCGGCTGTCTGCGAGATGTTGGTGCGCCACCACGACGGCTTGTCCGTGAGCGAGAAGCAGTACACGACGATCGCCGGGTGGTCTGGACCGGCGAGGAACTGCAGTAGCCCGCGCATGAGCGCCGACACCGGGTGCACGCCGAAGTCGGACGAGACGAAGCCGATCCGGAGCTCGGGAGACTGCAAATGTGTCACACTGGCGTCGCTGTCGTCCGAGCAGCACATCGACGGCTTCTTGGAGTTGGTATCTAGCGCCACTTGTGCTGGTTGCATGCTCAGGCTGAGCAGAACTGGCGGCGAGAGATCGATGAAGTCGAGCGCGTTGATGCTCGCAGTGGCACGTCCCAAGTTGCGCTCGATGAAGTCTTGAATTTCGTCGAGCATGTCCTCTCGGTCCTGCCAGTCCGCCACCCAGTTGCGCACCTTGAAGAGGTTGTGCATCTCGTCGCGCGCGCCGAGCTGCATCACCGCGACCTCAAACGCGTCTGCAGCGTGAGCCATGTGGAGCGAGTAGAGATACGCTTTGCCGAGCTGGACCCAGCTGTGCGCGTTCTCGCTGTTGACGCTCACGGCCATCTCGAACGTACCGAGCGCTTTGCTCAGGTCGCCGAGCGCGTACTGCGCTAGTCCGAGGTATTCGTACGGCGTAGCGAAGCTCGTGTCCTTCGAGGCTGCAGATCGAGAGTTGAGAGGTACGTGAGCATGTGTGAGTGATTGGGAGAGCTGACTCTCGATACACGGCGTCGCGCTTGCAGCTCACTCCTACGCGGCGTCACCTTGTGGGTTCTCCGCGATCGCCTGCACGGCCATCTTCTCGAGCGTCACCATGTCGCCGCGCCAGTACAAGTCGTTCAGCACATTGTGCACTTGTTCCGACGAGAACGATGCGAAGGAGCTCGTGCTCGCGCTTGCACCAGCGATCGTCGTCGCCACCGTTCCGATCACGGCTGCGACTATTGTCCACAGCATTCTCCTCGTCTGCTGTTACGCGCGGTGTGCAGGTATCGCTGCGCGAAAAGATCGCGACTTGATGATATGCATCACGCAAAGGATCGCGACCTTTTCCAAAGTCACAAGTCTTTTATAATTAACAATAAATAATGTCCTAGTTTCGTAATTTTTTATCTGTCGAACTTGAAGAAGAACGGTCGCTTGTCGTGCCGACTTGCTCGAGCGCGCGACACCTGGCGCCGTCCTGCGAGGCTCCCGTCGCCCGCCGTCCACCGCAGCTGACGCTCTTCAGGCTCCAGGCGACAATGCTGCGCGTCGAGTCCAAGGCGCTCTACGTGAAGCCCAGCAGCTCCTTCGCGCTCACGGCGTCGTCGTCGTCGGACGACGATGAGAGCGACAGCAGCAGCAGCAACAACAACAACAACAACAACAACTGCGACGCCGACAAGCACAATGCTTGCGAGCGTGACGCCTACGCTGATGCGGATGAGAGAGAGCCGCTGCTCGCTGGTAGTGGCAACCAGGAGAACGCGCAGCTGCAGGAGGAGAACGCGCGGCTGCGGCGCCAGGTGGCAGACCTCACGAGCGCGCTCGTGGTGCGCGACATGGAGATCGCGTCGCTGCAGGAGCGCTGCCAGCTGCTGCTTGCGTCGGTCGAGCAGCAGGACGAGGTGATCGCCAAGATCTACGCGGCAGCAGCGGCCACCGGCTCGTCCAGCTCCGCCAGCGCGCCGGTGCTCATCCCGACGCCGGTGAACGCGTCCGCGGTGGACGCGCACAAGCAGAGAAGCCGCCACGGCATCGCCACACTGTTTGCCAGCAAGCGGGACAGCAACAGCAACAGCCACTACGCGAAGAAGAGCTTGTTGACGAACACGCAGCGATCTCCTGGCGCCGGCGCGACGGTTATCACTGTCCCACCTGCTACCACTACACTGGCTGCGGAGCCTGCGCGTGAGCTGCTGGAGGCGCAGCTGGAGTCGATCGGGTACCAGCCGCAGGAAGCCACGCACGCGCTCGAGTCGCTAGCGGAAGGCGTCCCGCTGCTGACGCGACGGAGCAGCGTCGAGAGCGCGGGCGAGAGCGCGAGCGTCGGGATGCTCGACCGCCTGCTCTTCCCGTCGCCTCCGAAGAGCGAGCCGCTATTCGGCACCACGGGGTCGAGCCACCTGCGCAGCACTCCTCGGTCGACGGCAACGTCGCCTGACGTGAGCTTCGGGAAAGCGCACCGCCACACGCCGTTCTTGGAGCGTCAGACGAGCGAAGAGGACTTCGCCAAGTCGGCCGGGTTCCTGCGGAAGGCGAACCGCAAGCTCTCGGGGCGGCTGAGCGTGAGCGACTTTGGGCTCTTGAGCGACGACACGCCGCTGTTCGGCCGCTCCGCCAGCGAGGAGCCGGATCCCACGTCAGTTGATCAGCCGGAGGACGATGGCAGCGATGCGTCGGACGGCTCTCTGAAGCGAGCGCAGAGCCGCCGCACAGCGAGTCAGCGGAACCTGTTTGCAGAGATCGACGTCGCGGCGAGCGAAGACGCGAAGCGCAAGAAGCAGCAGCCTGCGAGTGGCGAGAAAGACGAAGATGAGCTCACGTACGCCGAGTTCCTCGAGCGCATCCGCCTCCCCGCCTCGCGCGACGTTCTCAACCGCATCCGAGTGTTCGTGGGCTCGATCCTTGGTCCACGAGGCGACGGGAAGCCTCCGCGCTCGTCCGACTACGTGGACTACGACTTCTACGGCCACCACGAGTTCACGCGGCGCTACGAGCGCTTCTTCCGCAAGATGGACGAGGTCCTGGCGGCGCACCCAGCGTGGCGTCACGCGTCCGAGACGACGCTATCGAAGGCGCGCGACGGGATCGAGAAGTACGTGATGGACAAGCTGTCCGACATCGCGTTCAACCAGCTGCCGGTGTGTCAGCAGTGGAAGACCGAGGACGACGAGCTCTTCCGACGGATGAAGCTGCTGTCGGTACGTTCAACGAAGTTGCGCGAGGACTGCGTGTGTGTATGTGACTGGCGTGGCACAGTGTCTTACCTTGTGCTGTGCGCGATCAGTTCGTGACGCCCGACATGCTGGACATCAAGCCGTGCATGCGCAACGAGGTGGTGTGGAGCATGGCGGAGGACGAGCTGCGGCGCATCAACTCGTTCCGCGCACCGGGAGACAAGATCAACTGCATCGTGCGGTGCTGCAGCGTGATCTTTAGCGTGCTGAACCTGTCGCGCGGCGACTCGGGGAACCGTCCAGGCGCCGACGACTTCCTGCCGGTGTTCATCTACATCGTACTGCACTCGCAGATCCCGCGGCTGTGCTCGAACTGCGAGTACATCGCAGCGTATCGGAACCCGGCGGATCTCATGTCCAAGTGAGTGCCTGGATGTGTTGCGAGAGGGGATGCGGTCATCTCGGGAGGATCTGACCGTGTGTGTGTGCTGCGTGCTTGTGTGCGATCGTCAGAGCCGGGTACTGCTTTGTGAACCTGCGGAGCGCCATCGAGTTTATCAACGTGCTGGACGCGTCCATGCTCTCGCTTCCTGCTGACGAGTTCGACCGGTGCGTCTGCCCACCCTGTAGTCGTGAGCACGATCGGAGTTGTTGGTGGAGTGTTCGTCGTCTCACACTCGTTTCGTCATGCTGCGCACGAACGTGTAGACTCTTCAGCGAGCGCGAGCGCCTGCTGCACGAGCAGAACGGGAAGACACGTCGCTGAGAGCTGTGGTGCGTCGCTGTTGCGCAGTGAAGCGCTGTGCGTCATTGGATACGGTCGTCTCTGAAGGAGAGGAGGAAGCGTTTCCAATCTATGTATTCGAGTTGACGCAGAATGAGCTGTCTGCCTGCGGTGATGTGGTGCTGCTGCTGTGGTGACGCTGTTGGTGGTGCTACGCAGGTCGTCTCCTAAGCATCAAGTCGAGATCTCACGTCGCGGTGCTTTCGCGATCACGAGCGGCTGCGTCTCCCCACGCCCCCCAGCATCCGCAGCAGCGTCCGTCACAAAATCCACGTCCATCTGCAAGCACGGCGGTCCGCTCCACATCGTCTCGAGCTCCCCGTTCCACTTCGCAACACCCAGCACTGACGTCAGCAGCAGCGGGACGATGTACATGAGCGCCGGCTGACCGGCGACAACGCGCCGGAGTAAGATCGCCATGGTGTTCGCGAGCAAGAGTCCCACCGCGTACGCCACGCTCGCGACGCAGAAGTAGCTGCGCGAGAGCGGGTAGCCCATGCAGTAGTCGTACCGGATGCAGAACGCGACGAGCAAGCCCGGGACGATGAGATCGCCGAGCCCGAGTAGCGCCTTCCCGCCGAAGCGCGAGAAGAGCAGCGGGATGCTCAGCACCATCGGGACGGTCTCGTGCTGCGGTTGCTGTGGTGTCGGCTGCGCCTGATCGCGGTACTGCTGGCTCAGCTGCAGCAGCTCGGATCCGCCGTACACCACGCGCGCGTTGCCCCCACCCGAAGCTACGTCGACCATGACGCTCGAGCCGAAGAGGAACGGAGAGAAGTACACGAAGAAGACGTCGTAGACGAACGCGACGCTCAGCAGAATGGTGCCGACCCGCAGACTCGGGAGGTGGATCGTGTCGATGAACAGGAAACAGAGCGTGATGCCGAGCAGGTTCTGCAGTGGCCAGATGTACGCGCTCGAGCGCATGAGGAACCAGAACGCGCCGACCGAGAGGCCAAGCGCGCCGCTGGCGAGCAGCACCTTGTTCGAGCCGACACGCCACGAGATCGGCAGCAGCGCAGCAGCGAGCGGAAGGAACGCTACGAGCGTGATCGCGGCGCTCGCGCCGACTGCGAAGAGCACGTTCACGAGCAGCATGACGTCGTGCACGTAGTAGAGCAGCACGAGCGAGAACGACGCGCCAGCGAGGAACAGGACCGCATGCCTGCCTGTGAGTGCGAGGCGCGCGTCGTCGCCGTGTCTGCCATCATCGTCGCTTCTGTCGTCGCCGCCGTCCTCGCCAGCGTCGATGCGGACGTACCCCCACTCGGCCTCCTCCGCCGTCAACTCCGTCTCGCTGCCGTAGACCAGATCCTTGTCGTCTCTGCTGGCGTCATCGATCGAGTAGCTCGAGAGCGCGCTCGCCACCTTCTGGTACGAGAACGCGCGTTCGTGCGTACACGAGCAGTACGCGGCGCTCGTGACGACGCTCACGCCGAGCAGCCACAGCAGCGCCATTGAGACGTTCCATGGACTCTCCTCGGCGCTGAACGCCTGCACGAGTGCGAGCAGCGGCGTCGAGGCATTCGCAGCCGCTGTCCTTTCCAGTAGCAACTGCTCGAGCCGCTCGGCATCGCGGTACGCGAGGAACACCGCGGGGATGCGCACCGCCGCTGCGAGCGCGAGGTGCCGTGCGTCGCTGTCGACGCTCATGCGCAGCAGGTGGCTCCGAAAGCAGCACACTTGGAAGCGCGCGGGGCCGTCGTCGAGCCGCCGGCCCGTCAGCACGCACGCTTGGGAGAGACACGTCGGGGTTTGAGCACATGCCGCCACCTCCTCCTCGTCCGCTGGCGACGACGACGCCGTCACGAGCGGGAAACTCGCGTTGCTGTCCACGAATCCGGCGCCGAGCGCGCAGTCGAAGGCGCTCGCAGGCGCCGCTGCGATCGCACCGGCCACCGAGTCGCGCACGACCACGAGCGCCGCTCCCAAACGCTGCGCCGCGAGCGTCTGCCGCACGAACGAGCAGCCGCCGGCGCCGCGCTCCACCACCACCGCGCTCCCCTTCACCTGCTGCTGCTGTTGGGAGTCGCCGCCTGCGAGTCCGCAGTTGCCTGCGCCACCGCGAATCACACGCAGCGGCAGCAGCGCACTCGACGCGGTCAGCGGGGTGCCAAAGGATGCGGCCGCCACCACGAAGAGCTCCGTTGGTAGATTGGACGCGCCGCCGTCGCTGCTGCTACCGAGTTGCACGCTCAGCAGTCCCACGCTCTCACCACCAGCATCGCCTGCAAGGCCATCGCTCTCCGGAGCTCCAGAGACCGCAGCCGAGAGCGCCAGCGCCAGCGCGGCGCAGCGCCATCCTGTACGCCTCATGGAGGGAATGGCGTCGGATTGGTCGGATTCGCGACTGCTGAGATTTTTGGATACTGTAATCCTTATTTTGACAAGCATGGCGAGAAGTGACGAGCAAGAGCCGCTGCGCAACCTGGCGGCGTTCTGGCTGCTGGGCTTCGTGAACAACCTCGGATACGTCGTGATGATCGCGGGCGCGCAGGAGATCGCGGCAGGCGGCGTCGGGCTCGTCTACTTCTTCGACATCTTCCCGGCGCTGCTCATGAAGCTCTCAGGACCCTACTGGTTCCACCTCGTGTCCTACCGCAGCCGCACGCTGCTCGGCGCGCTCTGGATGCTGCTGAGCTTCGTCGTGGTCGCGGGAGGCGCGGGCTCGCTCGCGCTGCAGCTGCTCGGCGTTGCCTTCTCCGGACTTCAGTCCGGCATGATGGAGGCGTCGTTCCTCGCCATGGCGTCCTTCTACGACGCGCGCCCCTGCCTCACGTGCTGGGCGAGCGGCACGGGACTCGCGGGCGTCGGCGGCTACGCCTGGGTCGCGCTGCTGCATCTACGCCTCGGACTGAGCTTCGCCGCGACGCTCCAGCTCGCCGCGCTCGTCTTCCCGCTGCTCTACGTGCTCACGTTCACGGTGCTGCTCGACACGTCCCGCCTGCCGCCGCCCAAGCAGTGTCCGTCATTCTACTACACGGCGATCCCGGAGTCTGCGGACCAGGACGCCACTACGGCGGCAGCAGCAGCGCACGTATCATCAGCAACACTCACGAGAACGAAGATGAAGATCGACGGCTTCGAGCACCAGCTGCCGTCACGACACCACCGCAGCGACGATGTCGACCTCGACCTCGACGCTACTGCCAACATGACGGTACGAGAGAAGGCGCGCTTCATGCTCACGCTCGGACCGTACTTCGTGCCGCTCGTGGTCGTCTACTTTGCCGAGTACACGATGCAGACAGGCGTGTGGTCCACGATCGGCTTTCCCGCCGCCACGAGTGCCAGCGCGCGCGCAGAGTTCTACTCGGCCGCGGGACTCGCGTACCAGTCGGGAGTTTTCCTCTCGCGCTCCTCGGGCGTGCTCTTCCGAGCCACGCGCGCGGTGCTGTACCTCATGCCGGCGCTGCAGACCGCGCTGCTCGTGCTCTTCTCGCTCGTGTCCGCTTACCACTTTCTCTACGACTGGTCGCTGCTCGTGCTGTTGTGCTTCGTCGCGGGACTACTCGGCGGTGGCGTGTACGTGAACGCGTTCACGCTGCTGTCGCACGAGGTGCGGCCGGAGCTCGTCGAGCTCGCGCTCAGCGCCACGTCCGTGGGCGACACGGTCGGCATCATGTTCGCGGACTGCGCGGGCCTCGTGCTCCAGGGCTGTCTCTATTCGATCCACGGCATCCCCGGCGCGGCGGTGCAGATCCACTGCTAAAGATCCGATGGTCAATGCACTACATGCAGGCGTGTATGTGCATTGCGAGAGCGCGGTTACCGAGTCCCGGAGCTCATGAACTGCATCATGTTCACTTTCTTGGTCTTGAGCTTCTTGAGTGTGGGTAGTGGTGCGCCACCGCCAGGTGCGTTGCTGTTGTTGTTGCTGGCGATGAACGACGAGCTGGGCACAGATCCAGAGAGGAGACAGCAAGTGCAGTGAAGTTAGTTCAAGTTCGCACACGCACACACATGATACGGCACTACCAAATGATATGCGATCCGCAACACGAGCAGCAGCAGCAACACCCGAGAAACACGGTACGCACATGATCTTCTGGCCGCGGGTCGCTCGCTTCGGTTCGCTGTCGGCAGATCCGATGGAAGGCTGAGGCTGAGACTGAGGTGCTGTCGGCTTCAACGCGGATGATAACTGCTGCAGAGCTTTAGCTGTCGGACGTGACGCGTTCTGGATCACTGTTCCCGACGCCGAGAGTCGCATGGGACCGCCCTGGAAGCCACCACTGCCATCACTCCGCTTCCGCTTCTGTCCGCCTGACGGACCTGGGACGTGCCACCCAGCCGCCGTCGCAGCAGCAACCGATCGGACGGGAGCCGCAGACGTGTACACGCCCGCCGAGATGTTCTTGGGCTGACTGCCTGGACCCGAGAAGAGGCTCTTGCGGAAGCTGCCCATGCTGCTGTTGAGCTGCTGGCGTCCCTTCCCTGCCTGGAGGAACTTGGCCGTGATGTGGTGCAGGCAGTATTGGGACTGCAGACGTCGGCAGAGGCACACGAGCAGCAGAAAGAGAGAGAGAGAGAGAGAGGACAAGCATGTCATGAACATGTGTCAACTCCTGCCACCGTATACCACCACACCAGTACCCCAGCAGTCCCCTGTGCGCCAACACAACTACTCAGCGCACCTTGGCGGTGTTCACGGCGAGCCGGCAGCGCGCGTCGCCCGACGTCAGCGCCTTGCAGATGCCAAAGTCCACGGCGCGGCCGAGCGTCACGACCTCGTTCGCCTGCGCGACCTTGAACGCAAAGCGGTTCTTCTCCGTCGCGGGCAGCAGCGCCGCGTTCAGCACCGCCACGACCGCGCCCTCCACCTCGCGCCAGTGCGCCTCGTACGCGGCGTCGAACAGGAACACGCCGAGCTCCGTGCCGTCGAGGTCCGAGAGCGACCAGACCAGGAACGACGCGCCGTTCGCCGCCGCCTTGGACAGCGTCTTGCGCGTCAGCACGCCGATCGTCGCCCAGTCCACCTGAGCACGCACGCACGCACACAGCAGCGCCCCCAGTCAGTCTCTGCATGCTTCCCAGCCTCAGCTGCTCCAGTCCCAGGCTGTCAACAGCGCACCGTCTCATCTGTGAACGTGGTCTTCGGCTCCGCGTCCAGCGCGCGCAGCGGGATGAAGCGTCGCGCGCTCAGCTCCGCGCGCACGTCCGCCGCCGGCACCGCGCGCCGCGTGATACGCAGCTTGGAGAAGTGCTCCACGTCGTGCTCTGGCGCGGCGGCAGGTGGCTCCGAGCCATTCGCTGTGCTGGCATCACGTTGACTGTTGTTCGCTATACTCGCGCTGCTCTTGGAGGTCGCTGGAGGTGTCGGTGCGCGCGTCGGTCGTGAAGTGGAGGAGGCCGAGGCGGAGCGTTTCGCTGGTGCCGAGTGCGGACGCCGCAGCAGCTGCGCTTGAGCCGGAGCCGCCGCCGCCGCCTGCGCGTTCTGCTGCGTCGCCTGCGTCGAGAGCGCGTCCCAGTTCCACATCGTGGAGCCGCTCGTAGATTGTGCTGAGCGCCGCGTTACGCCCACGAGCTCGCGAGCTGGTTCGTCCGCTTAGGCGTCGATAATAACGAAGACGATGTGTTGGTGATCATAAAGTCATCGCCTTGGTTTCAGTATGGGCATCACTAAGTGCGAATACTAACTTCGCGACAGCTCATTCTCCGATCGTCGTGGCCAAGCAAAGCAAGGCAGCAAAGGCATCGAAGCGCCCCACCCGCCCCGCAGCAGCAGCAGCAGCAGTATGACGCGCCACAGCAAGAACTCGACGGCCACGACGCACTTCACGTACCACGAGAAGAGCGCGGCGGGCCACGGCACGCTGAAGCGGCGCTTCGGGCGCGACGCGCAGCTGCCGTTCGGCGCCTGCTGCCTCTGCCTCGCGGCCACGTCGGCGGCGGGCAAGAGCCCGCTCGTGTCGCCCAGCGGCTTCCTCTACTGCAAGGAGTGCATCTACGCCAACCTGCTGGCGCAGAAGCGCGCGATCCAGGACAACGTCGCCAGCTACGAGCGCGCGCTCGAGCGACGCGCGCAGCGCGAGCAGCAGGACGCGCGCGCGGACGAGCAGGCGCAGCTGCGGGCGCTGCTGGCGGCGGGCGACGGCGGCAGCAATGAAACCACGGCGACCAGCAACGCGCTCGTGCTGCAGGAGAGCGGCGCAGTGAGCGAAGAGCAGCGCCGTGCCGACGCGTTCGCCAAGTCGCTGCGCGACAAGGTGGACCGCACGAGCGACGACGCCAAGCGCGCCGCGATGAAGCGCACGAGCTTCTGGATCCCGGACTGCACGCCGTCGGCGGAGGAGGCGCTGGCAAAGCCCGACACGAAGACGCGGGACCCAATGAGCCTCGAGGAGCTCAAGCTCAAGCACCTCATGCCCGTCAAGTTCGAGTGGTCGCTCGGGACGGACGCGGCGGAGACGCCGCACGTGCTCTGCGCCGTGACGAAGAAGGAGATCACGCACCACCAGGCGGTGCTGCTGCGGCCGTCCGGGCTCGTGGTCCTTGAGAGCTGCGTGAAGGACATGGTGCTGCCGACCATGACGTGTCCCGTCTCGGGGCTCAAGCTCCGCAAGAAGGACATCGTGAAGCTCCAGGCGGGCGGCACGGGCTTCAGCGCGCACAGCACGGTCGAGGCGAAGAAGTACCGGCCGACCATGACCTAACTATCAATGCATTGGCTCACGTCCGACAGCGCGTCTCGGCGGCGGTGCAGCGTCTTCTGCGGCCCGTACGCGCGGTGGACCTCGCGCTGCACGGCGGCGCTCGCGTGGCCGTCGCGCAGCGCCTCGCGCACGCGCTGCAGCAACGCGTCGCTCGTGTCTGCGAGCGACAGCACCTGCGACGCGTCGAGTGGTGCGGATGCGGGCGCGCTGCCGGCGCGCAGGATGCTCGCAGGCAAGCGCAGGAGTCCAAGGATCCCGTCGCCAGCAGCAGCAGCGGCGGCGGCGACGCTCTCTTCGCACACGACGAACACGCTCTCGCTCGCGACGAACCCTGTCCACATGTTCGTCAGACGAGTTCTCCCCACACACACACGACGCGGAGAGGTACGCACCGGACTCGATGAGTTTGCTCGCGAGCGCCTTCCCGTCAGCAGCGCTAGACGCGGCAACGATCACGAACCGCGAGCTCTTGTTATCGTTCTCCTTCTCTTCGGCTCCTTCCGAGTTGTCTTCTGTCGCCACAACAGGCAGCGCATCATCGACCGTCATCGCGGTCGCTCTCACGCCGTGCTGGTACAGCAGTCCGCGCGCGAGATCGTCGGGGAACGTGAGTGGTGGTGGTGGTGTGCCCGAGCTCTCGCTGCTACTAGCGGCGGCGGCGCTCACGAGCACCGCTTGCGTCGCTTCTTGCAGCTCGAAGGCGGTCGCGAGCACGCAGAGCACGACCGCCAGCGGGTTGACGCAGACGTCGAAGGCGTCGAGCGCCGAGAGAGGAGCGATCGGGTGCGTGGGGAGCACCGCCACCGTGCGCAGCTCCTCGCCGTCCGCCAGCTCTGCAGGCAGAGGAGACGAGTTAGTGGATCAGTGACGACCAACCGACCGCAGAGCTTGCTACACGCACCGTAGGCAGCTTTCTTGATCACGCGCCGCGCGTTCCGCAGCGAGTCCGTGCCGCTCTGCAGCTCCACCTCGATGAGCTTGAGCAGCGCCGCGGGTGGCTCCTGACGGCACGCGTGGCACTGCGGGTGGCGCTGCGGCGCGCGTACGAGTCCCTGCGTCCGCCACTCGATCGCGAGCGCGCTCGCGTGCGGCTTGCTCGCTGCTGCGTCGGAGCTCAGCGGCAGCGTCACGACGTGCTCGCCGTGCTTCTTCGCCGTCGCGATTGAGAGGCGCGAGTGCGCGGGCGCGAGCCGCACGACCTTCTCGGAGACCGTCGGCTCGCGCGTCTCCGCGTCAACAGCTCTGCGCTCGTCATACTCCTCTGAGGCAGCATACAGTCGCCAGAGACTCCACGCGAGCGCGTAGCTGCCGATCGCTTGGCGCACGCAGCGCACCGTCTTGAGCGCCAGCACCCGCTTGGCGCGCGCGGCGCTGGGAGCTGGAGCAGCTGGCGTCGACGGGAGCAGCAGCGCGGAGGTGGGGACGCCGCTGGCAGCGGCCACCCACTCGGCCGGCGCGCTCGCCCACACGGCGCTCGGCAGCACGTTCGAGAGCGCGTAGCGCGCGGCGAAGCGCAGCGGGATGGGCCGCCGCTCCACCAGCAAACACGCCTCCACGAAGCCCGCGGCGCCCGTCGCCAGCACGACGCCGCCGACGCGCAGCGCCGCATGTTCGGGTGTTGGCTGCGAGCGCGGGGAGAGCGGAGAGGCGCGCAGGAAGTCGCTCTCGGCGTCGAGCGGCAGCGGATGCAGCGAGAGCACCGGCGGTGGCGGTGGCGGCGTCAGCAGCGGCGCCATTGCTGCTGGCGGATCTGTTTGAGTGGCGGATTTGGGGAAAGTGCGTGGTTCGACGACTCTAATAAGTACGAATAGCACCACTTGAAGGCGAGTACGATACTCGAGACACGACCAGGACGCGCCAGTGAGTGTTGTTGGTTGGTTCCTATGTCGCAGATGGATGATGCTCGGCATGTACAGGCTCGCAGCTCTCTCTTGGCAAAATCGGCTCTATGGTTACTATGGTTACTATGGTTACTCTGCTGCCTTCCTGCGTGGCTCGTGGACGTGGCTC
>JAASFH010000015.1:0-65671 GCA_023333695.1 Globisporangium yorkense
ACCACGAGCTCGACGAACGACGCGAGCTCCACTTCCTCCAACGCCGCCAAGTACGCCAGGATCGCCGCGCGACGCGCCGCCACCGTGTCGCCCGTGTTGCGGCCCTTCTTGCTTACGCACTTAGAGTACAGCAAGCGCAGGAGGACCGGCAGTAGCTGCGGTCGATGCTCCTTCAGCACTAGTCCGGCCTCTTCACTGATGTTGAACGTTGTCAGCTCTTCGCGGAACGTCGCGGCGTCCGCGATGCGATTCAGCTGTTCCTTGTACGGCGTCAAGTGCTTCTTGCCGAAGCAGAAGAGGCATCGGAGCGCGAGCTTGGATACCACCTCGTCCGACTTCATGAGCAGGTCGAAGAAGAGCTCGTGCAGCAGCGCATTCGCGAACGCGCCTTTCATGTTCTTGAACGTCGCAAACAGCTTGAGCTGGTCGAGGAACTTGGTGCGCACGTGCTTCGTCGTGAGCTGCGTGAACGCGCGCTTGCTCCGCCACTCGACGACCTCGAGCGTGCCGGCGGCGTCGAGTTTCTCGATCGACTCGTTGATGCTCTGCAGGATGGACGGACTCAGCTCGTCCGTGTAGATCGCAGCGTACTGGTCGCGCAAGAAGACAAGGAAGAGCGGGACCACGAATTTGGTCTTGGACTCCACCAGGTCGCTGAACTTCTCCAGCCCCTTCCACAGCATCGTGTGGTGCGTGCTGAGATCCGTCACGCTCGCGGAGTCGATGCGGCCGTTCTCCAGCGCGCACACGCCGCTGAACTCGCTCTCGATCTGCAGCGCAAACACCGACTTTGAGTCGCCAGAGGACATCACGACATCCTCAGCACTGTTGTCGGGCGACTTGGAACGAATGGCGCTCGCATCGCTGCTCTGCGATTCTTGGCGCACCGACGCAGCGAGCAGCTCCGGAGCGGCGATCGCCCACACGTCGGCAAAGTGCACACGGGCGGCAACGTCGACAGCGTCCGCGATGTGCGGCCAGATCGTCGCGAACTTGACGTGGTACAGACCGAAGAGGTGGTTCACCGCGAGAACCTTGTACACTGTCGGTGTCTGCGGCGAGCGGCAAAGAATCTTCACGCGGCCGATCAAGCGGATCACCTCGCGCTCCGTGTCCACGGTCACACCGCTGCACAAGCGCTCCAAGCTCAGACACACGTCCGGGAGGTCGCATTTGCCTAGCAGCGTTGCGTCCCCGGCTTCGATGAACTCGTGTCGCTCGCTGCGCGCGAGGATTTCAAGCGTCACGAGCCGCACCTCGTGCGACTGCGACCGCAGGTTGTCCTTGAGCAGGCTCGCGACTGCCTCGAGCCCGTCCCTGCTCAGCAACTGGTGCTGCTGCGCCTCGGTCTTCATCTGGACGAACTCAAAGAACGCCGAGAGTGTCGCGTACGAGCCCTGCTTGCCGCTGAGCGCGGCGACGACAACGTCCGGCGAGAGCTTCTGCGTCTTGTGCTTCTTCTGGTGCTCAGCAATCTGCATCAGGCGCCACAGTTCGGCGCGGAGTGCGCCAAACTCTGCCGCGATCGTCGACGTGCGGTGCGTCGCAATCGTTTTCTCCACTTGTGCGATCACAGACTTGGCAAACGCGAGCATCTTATCGCCGTCGATGCGGAGCAGCGCAAGCGCCTTGCAATACTTCCACGCGACCGCGAGTGCGTGCTTCGCGTCCTCTTCCGACTTAGTGTCAAAGATGTCGCCTGTCAAGCGCTTCGCGACCTTCAACAGCGCCGCATCCGTGTCCACCTGCTTCTGAACTGGAGCGTACGTCAAGAACCGGTGGCCGTTCGCGAACACCACGTACGGGTTCTCGTCCGCAACCTCGTCGTGCGCTGCGAGGTAGCTGCCCATCGCCGTGATCAGCACCGCGAACGCAGCCGCGTCGACAGGCAACAACGTCTCGAACGCCAGGCGGAGCGCGTTCGGGAACACGTGCGTCTTGACAAAGTCCGGTGCGATGTTCGTGTGGGAGAAGATCTGCTCCGACAGTTGCAGCAAGCGAGTGCGCCAGTACGTCTTCACGCCGTCGGTCGCGCCGCTGCTACTGCTGCTGTCCGCGGCGTGGAAGATCGTCTTCACTTGCGCTGCCACGACGCTCGAGCTGTCTGGGAAGAGTCTCCAGACGCCTTCGAAGAACGGCACGAGCGCCTCGCGCAGCGGCTCGCTGCTCGTCGAAAGGATCCCCGCGTTCGCAAGCAGCTGTGCCGCCGCTTTCTGGACCGCCTTGATGTGCTTTGCTTGCTCGATGAGCCGTCCGCCGCGGTACCGCACGAAGAAGCTGAACATGTGGAGGATCCGGCTCAGGTACAGGCAGTCAACATCGCTGTCTTTGCTCGTGGTCGCAGTGAGCTTGGACAGCGCGAGCATGAAGCACTCGAGCATCTCGCCGGCGTTCTCGGCATCTGTATGCTTAGTCATGAGATCGGTCGTGAGTCGCACGATCTCGTAGACGACAGCCCTGTGCTCTGCGGCGTCCGCCGCACCATCCGCCGCGCTCTCCTTTGGACGGAACGCGCCGAGCAGGAACAGGAAGATTTCGCCCATGCGCGAGTGGAAGCCGTGATTCACGTTGCGCATGAGCGCGAAGAGCAGCTTGGCCGAGCCGTCCTGCAGAACTTCGTCGTCCTTGCCCGACCCACGAGCGAGCGCGCGGAAGTACGTGCTGAGGTACTTCTTGAGGTCCTTGGACGAGTCCACGCGCCGCAGCAGCACCGAGAGCGTCTGCGCGGCAAAGTCGCGCACGAACGGCTTGGGGTGGCCGAGCAGCGGGAAGTAGCACTTGTGCACGGCTTCCATGTCCTTGAGGATCTGCACGCGCAGGTAGTTGAAGAGCATCGTGATCGTCTTGAACACCTGCGTACTGAGTTCGGGCTGCGCGTGCACAGCAGCGTAGTAACACAAGTCAGCAGGCGAGTTCGTTTCATGCAGCAGCTAGCGCAGGAACGAACGAACGAACGCACGTCTTTCGTGTCGATGATCGCGATGACGTCCGGCAGGATGCCTGCGAAGTACGGGTAGAACTCCTTGCGCAGCTCGCGCGCGAGCGCCGTGAGCAGCTTGAGCACGGGGCTGACGCGCTCGCGCTGCACGTCGGCGCTCGGCGCCTGGCGCAGCTCCTGCTGCAACAGCCGCGCCACCTTTTTCACGTGGTGCAGCAGCTGCGGTGTCGTGGTCACGAGTGGCTGCAACTTGCGGTAGAGTGCCTGGAAGCTCTCGATCATCGTGAGCTCTGCCTGCAGCGCCAGCTCCTCCTGGAAGCTCAGCGCCTCGGCCGCCGCGTTCGTCTTCCCGTGCAGCTGCAGCTCCGCCTGCAGCGTCTCGAGCCGCTCGCCCATGCGCACGAAGCGGTGGCGGCGCGTGGACTCCGTCATGGCGCCTGCTAGTGTCTCCCGCACGAGTGTGGGTGGTACTGTAGCTGCTGCTGCTGCTACTGCTGCTGGTGACGGAGAGCTGCAAGTGCCGGGCAGCGTTGGTGCCAACGGAGGTCCACGACTTTTGAAGCGATTGGTCAAGGCGCCACTGCGTACGTACTTACCATGCGTACTTACTGTACTTATTGCGCCACTGCACGGCAAAGTACGAAAGAGCAATACCCGCTTTTATCACTATCAAGTTGGGACCTTGCCCTCCCAGATCTGACGAAGTGGACGTTCCTGCACTGCAACGAGCGCACAGTGACCCGACACGCATGCCGCGCGAGGTGATTGTGACCAAACTCGACCACCGGTCTCTCGAAGCTCGGCTTCAACCCGAACAAGGGGTTGCCATCCTCGCGTACCTTGGCATGCAGACGCAGTCCACAATCGCTTTCGCTGTGTTCACGGCGCTGGCGTTCTACATCATGGAGCGCACGATCCTCCGCCATGCACAAGCTCGAGCAGGAGGATATTGAATCAGCCGACGGCTTCGAGACGATCGGAATGCCTGGAGACCGCGAGCTAAGGTCGCGCGTGTCAGAAGCGTTCGTTCGTCTCTGCGGGAACGCGGAGCGAGAGTCGATCAACGCCGAGGTCGAGCGCCGCGAGTACACGGGCGCCAACATCCCCAAGTACCGCGCGCTGCACCTCATCACGAATGTCATCTTGACCGCGATCAGCATCGCGCCGCGCGACACTTTCGGCACCCTGCAGGACTTCATCGGCGCCTCGGTCGTCACGCTCCCGTGCATCATCATCCCCCTGTCGTGTTCTGCACCAATGCTCCATGGTCTGGTGCTTTGCCACGAACAACTCCGGAAAGAGCCTCTCGACATGATACCGTCCACCTTGTCTCCTCCCCCACCTCTCGGCTGCGTGCAGAGCGCACCCGACGAACACGCATGAACGCGTGTTGGCGAGCGAGTCGAACTCGAACCTGGAAACCTGCGACGTGTGAGCAAGTGCGACTTTTCACGCCACGCACGCCTCGCAGCAACTCAGCACAGCACGTCAGCCAGCGGCGCCATGCCGATCGACGTGACGGCGCGACACGCGTTCGCGTACAGCGGGCGGCAGTTGCAGCTCGCGGACGAGCACACGATGGTGTTCGTGAGCGGCAACGCGCTCGCGTTCACGTCGACCGTGTCCAACTCGCAGCACTTCCTGCTGCGCGCCAAGCCGCGGCAGCTCGTGGCGTTCGACTGCAACTGGCGCACAGCCACGGTCGCCGTGACTGCGCGCGAGCCGAACCCGGACATCCTGCTCTACTCGTACCCTGACAAGAAGCTGCGCGGCAAGCTGCAGCACGGCGCGCGCTTCGAGTACTCGCGGATCGCGTTCTCGCGCTGCGGGCGGCGACTCGCGAGTCTGCGACCGATGAACACGGACGAGAGCGACGATGGCGTTGGTGTTGGTGCTGGCGGTGGTGGCTGCGGCAGTACGCCAAAGACCAACTCCCTTGGAACCCCAGGAGTCAACAACAGCAGCAACAGCAAAAGTCGAGCTGGAACCGCTGCTGGCAGCGACGGCGCCGCCAAAGAGCTACTGCTCGCCAAGCGACAGCGCGTGTGCGTGTGGGACGTCGACAAGTGCGAACCGGTCAAGGGTTGTGAGAACGGCACACTGCGCATCGACCCTGCTTTCTTGTCGTTCAATCCGGCGAACGCCGACCAGTTCGTCATTGGCGGTGACGACGGACTTGAGATCTGGAAGATCTACCGCGGCAAGAGCTCGAGTCTCTTGCGTCATGTGAGCGTGCACTTACTAAGCGGCAGCCGCAACGTCGCAGCGGGAGGTGACGAGAGCGAGCTCTTCGAACTCGAGGAGAAACGTGACCAGTGGCTCTGCCACGCGTGGGTCAAGGACGACCGCTTCCTCGCTGCGAACCGAGCCGGCGAGCTCGTGCTCGTCGACGCTGCCGCTGCGAATGTCGTGCAAGTCATCGTGCGTCCGACGCGGAGCTGCATCGCAGCCATCGTGTACACGGCCGAGTCCGTCGTGCTTTCGTACGCTGACGGTCGCGTGGTGTGGCTCGACGAGAAGACCTGGGAGGTGCTGCAGACGTCGTCGCTGTCAGACTTCGCTCCTGGGGAGGCACACGATAGCGGCAACAGCGACACTGCTTCAGAGGTCGCTTCGTCTGCGCACGGCAGTGGCTCTGGTGCTATCGCTTGCATGGTGCCGTCGCCGAACCACTCGAAGATCTACATCGGCACGCGTGACGGCGGCATCTTCGAGCTCAAGAGCAGCGTGGCTGTGGACGACGAAGACGACGACGAGGGCGACGGCGCCATGGTCGCGAATCCCGATGTCGACGCGGACAGCAACAACTCGCACCTCGTGGTCCCGTGCGGGAGCTTCCACGTCGGCGCCGTGCTCGCGAGCTCAGCGCTCACGCCGTCAGGGGGCTCGTTCGTCAGCGACGCGCTGATCGCAACCGGTGGAGTAAGCGGGCGTCTGTACCTCTGGAGCATCAACATGTGTCGTCTCATGGTGGAAGCGAGCGTCGCGGACGTGTTCGCGAGCGCACCCGGCGGCTCGGGACTCGGAGCCTCCGAGAGCAACGTTGAGCTCATTGGAGCTGCACCGTCCACTGCAATCCTGAGCCACAGCTCCAGCACGAGCTCGAGCGAGAGCCTCCCTCTAGCGGGGACAACTCGAGCTGACACTGTGCCGCCCGTCATTGTCACGGCACTGGCGTCCAGCGCCGCAGACCCGGTGCTCTTAGTCGGCGACCAGACTGGAAGGCTCCGCGCGTTGTGTGTGGCGAAAGTCGTCGGGGGCGCAGCCTCTGGCGCCGTGGAGCTCATTCCGCTCCACTCGATGCAGCTCATGAGCTCGGACGCGCCGCTCGACACACTCCAAGTCCACCCGACGCAGACCGTGGCACTCGCAGCGTCGACGCGAGACAGCGCCGTGTTCTTCGTCTCGCTCGAGCCAGAGAAGCACTTCCCGGTGCTCGCGTACTTCGCGCTGCTGGAGCCCGGCGAGCGCGTCGTGGACGTCAAGTGGAGCGCGCCAGCGCACAACCGCAGCGCGCTCACAGCCACGTGCTTCTCGTCGCGAGGACTCTTCTACGTGGCTCGCTTCCACCCGACGAGCAGCAGCGGCTCCAGCGACGACCCGAGCGCCTGGACGCCGCTCGAGATCAAGCCCAAGGTCGTGGCGTTCGGCGAGGACATGTTGCCAAAGTGCGTGGGGCTCCACTTCCTCGGCACCGTGTCGGCGAGCATGATGCTCGCGAACTCGCCCTCGAACAACAACCTGCACGTGATGAAGTACATGGAGATGGGGGCGCTCGACGCGGCCGACAAGATCGCAGTGCTCTCCAAGGTGCTCGCGTCGGACGCGCACGAGAGCGGCATCGCGACCGTGGCGCTGTATCCACGCGCACTGGCGGACGGGGGCGAGCTCGTGGCCACGGCCGGCATGAACGGCGTCATCACAGTCTGGCTCGTGACGTTCGGCGCGTCGTCGGCGGCGGCGAACGCGAACGCCGGGAAGGAGTGGCAGCTCGAAGACGTGCTGGCGAGCAAGAAGAAGTCGGTCGCCGCGCACTCGGGTCCGGTGACATCGCTGCTGTTCCTGGACGTCGCCGACGACGTGTACCTCGTGTCCACGGGCGGCGACGGCTGCGTTTTCCTGCTGGACGTGCGCATCCCGGCGGAGTCGCGGGTGCCGGTCTCGTCGCCGCGGGAGATGCACACGAACCCGATGTACCTCACTCTCGCGGCGTTCGCCAAGTACGACGACGCGTTCAAGCCCGCGCAAGAGCTCGAGCGCAAGCCGTTCCTGGAAGTGGTGCGTGCCGCAGAGGAGCTGCGCGCCCGCAGCCGGTTCGACCGCCTGAAGGATCAGACGCGTGCGCAGCTCAACGACCTCGAGCTCAAGCTCAAGCTGCTGCTCGCGGAGAACGCCAAGCTCCCGGAGTCCGAGCGGCTCACGCGCGACGACTTCGTCGTGAACGTCGAGTGGCGCGAGCAACTCCTGCGGCGCAACCGCGAGCGCGCCGAGCGCGTGCGCGAAAGCATCGCGCGTGACCTCGCGAAGATGAGCATCGTGCGCGAGCGCATGCGGCGCGAGTTCTGGGACTCGGCCACGGTGCAAGGCGTGCGCCTGCGCGGTCTCTCGCCGTCTCCAGCTCCGGCGTCAGGATTCGCGCAGCCGGGAGGCTCCGCGCTCTTCGTGTACAACTTCCCCATGCGCCGCCAGGACAAACAGGAGCTGCGCACCGCGAAGCAGCTCGAGCTCATGCGCGCGATCGAGTTCGCGCACGAGCAGCAGGAGGCAGCGAGCTCCTCGAGCTCGACTTCGGACTCGAGAGAGACGGCGCACGCGCGGTTCCACCAGGTGCTCCCTGCGAGCACACGCAGCAACTTGCAATGGCTCATCAACGCCGGACTGCATCACCCGTCGCTCAACCGATGGCTCGCCAAGAGCGCGGACGGCGGCGACCTCCAGCCGCACCACCTCGTGTACCACCCCGCCGCTGTGCGCACGCGCAAGCAGCAGCGGGTGCAGATCCAGCTGCTCAAGGCGTTCGTGCGATCGCTCGTGGTCGAGTTCAACGCCGAGTTCGCGGCGCTCGTGCGGCTCAAGGAGGCCAAGCTCGACGAGATCGACGCCAAGAACGCGCGCATCGCGGAGATCTGCGCCGAGCTGGGCGGCGCACCCGAGCAGCTCTTCCGTCCGCAACTCGCGCCGGACGAGCGTGCGGCCTCGATCCTCGAGGTCACACCGGACGAGATGACACATAGTGTGTACGAGACCGACGAGATGCGGCGCAAGCGCGAGAAGGAGGCGCAGGAGAAGCTCGAGCTCGAGCGCCAGCGCCAGAAGGACGACGTCGCTGGCCGCGCGCTCCGCGATATGATGGACGGCACGCTCGAGGTGAAGAAGGAGAGCCTCGCGGCGCAGGAGCTCGTGAAGGAGCAGTGGATGCTCGACACGCCCGCGGACGAGATGACCGCCGAGCAGAGGAAGCTCGTGGCGCAGTTCGAAGCCGCGCAGCACAAGTTCCTCGAGGAGCGCGACAAGTACAGGAAGAGTCTCGACCTGGAGCTCAAGAAGACCCGCGGCGAGATCGGCGACGTCTGCAAGGCGTTCGACGACAAGCTGCGCGCGCTGCAGGAGAGCTACCTGCTCATGCGCCGCAGCGTGCTCGTGCAGCACTTGTACGAGCTGCGGCTCGCGGAGGACCTCATGGACCACGAGCAGCTGCTGCTCGTGCGCCAGCGCATCGCTGCGGCGACGCAGGAGCTGCAGGCGGAGGTGGCGGCGAGCGAGAAGGAGAACGAACTCTTCGCGATTCAGCTCGAGAGCGCCAAGGACGAGTGGCACCGCGCCGTGGATGAGGACAAGAGCTGCGAGAAGAACTTCCTTCGAGAGCTCGAGGAGCTCGTGGCTGGCAGCGGCGGCGCCGCGAGCACGCCGCTCGAGCACGACCTCGTCAAGCACCTCGTGGAACTCTACAAGAAGCGCAAGGCTGACGACTTGCTGCGCGGCGGCGACGCTGATAGCTTGGCGAGGAAGGGCGGCGCGGCGGCTGCGAAGCGAGGCAAGAGCTCGCAGCACCTCGGGATGGGAGCAAGCAGCGCGTCGCTGAACGTGTCGGGCGGTGCCGGTGCTGGGTCGACAAAGCAGCGGCTGCTCGCCGAAGGCGTGGCGTCGGACCCTTCCTCTCGCAACCTCGCGCCGGTCACGTCGCTGCTGCGCAGTCTGCAGCACTCGAGCAGCGACGGCGTCGAGGGCGAAGCGAACTTGGATCCGTTCCAGTTCGCCGACGCTCCGCCGCAACCTCAGCTCCGGCGAGCGGACAGCGGCGGCGTGGGGGCCGGCAGCCAGCGCCAGGTCGCGCCGCTCGACTACGATGTCGACCGTCCTGACGGTATCGCCATCGACGATCGCGTGTGGCGCGCGCTCAACACGTTGCGCGCCAAGAAGATCCTGGCCGAGCACGCGGCGAAGGAGAAAGCGGAGCAGTTCGCACTCGCCAAGAGCGTAGCGGAAGAGCTTCGCACGAAGCTGAGCGAGCTCCAGTGCGCGGCGCAGGAGCAGACGGCAGCGTTCGAGGCTGCGACGAAGCAACTGGACGCGCTCGCGGACAACTCACCGCTGCTCGTGCACATCAAGCAGGGCCAGGACGAGTCCGGCAGCAGCAGCATGGACACAGCCGACCTCTTCCGCTGCGCCGTGCCGGACTCGTTCCTCGTCGCGCGCGCAAGTGTCGAGTCGCTCAACGACGTGATCCAACTGCACGGCAAGGACCAGGTGAGCATCCTGAGCCGGATCAAGAACTTTCGCAAGAACATCAACGTGATGGAGTGGGAACACGCGCTGCTCGAGATGCAGACCAAGGACATGGAGGAGCGCTACACGGACATCCAGCTGCTGCGCGTGACGAAGGACCTCCAGGAGCTCTTCCACACGGGCGACACGACGGAGAAGCAGCAGCGCGAGATCGCGCAGCTCGAGGCCAAGATGGGCCACCTCGGCAGGAACCACCAGACGAACCTGCTCAAGCTCGACGAGACCATGACGAAGCTCCAGCGCCAGCTGCGCGAGCGCGTGCGCGAGAACGACGGCTTCGCGCAGCAGCTGGAGAAGCTGCAGATGCAGGTGCAGATCCGCGAAGACATCCTCGCGAGCCGGAAGAGCGCGGCTCTGCGCAACGCGGCGCCATCGTCGAAGGCCGAGAGTCCGCAGCTCAAGGCGATCGCCGTGCGCCGCAAGCTCGTGGACCTCGCGAAGGCGCAGACCGAGGAGATCGAGTACCTGCGGGTGGAGCTCGACAAGATGCGCCGACGGACGTTCCCGAGCTTCGTGCAGCACATGGCGGCACGCGAGTACCGCCCAGCGGACACCAAGTGAGGGCTCTGTAGCGAGTAAGATGTTCACCAGAGGAAGACAACACGCATTCTATTCGTCCGATGTCAAGTGGACACCACCTCACACCAGCGCAGCGTACGAGAGAGGAGGCGCCTTCGCGAGCACCTGCTGCTTCAGCGACGGCACCTGGTCGAGAACTCGCTTGAGCGTCTGCAGCGTCCGCTTCGCGCGCTGACGGAGCTCCACGTTCGAAGCTGGCGCGCTCGAAGCCTCGTCGCTCCCGAGCAGCTCCGCCAGCACCTCCGCGATCGTCCGCAACACCTCGGCCCACTCGCTGAAGCTGCGCTTGTGCAGATCGGGGTGCTGCAGCAACGATTCGCTCACGATCGCTTCCATGCAGTTCAGCACCAAGCGAGCGTGCTCCACCGCTGCGCTCTTGCTCGAATCGTCGGAGGAAGAGCCACTCTCAGCGATGCGAGCTGCGGAACTCGACACCGTCGTGACGACATGCTGGATCGTCACGAGGGAGCACGCGGACTGAGCAACGCACACCACCAGCTCCGAAACGCGCGCGAGAGTCGCACTCAGCACCGAGTTCACTGGATTCGAGCCGATGCTCGCGCACAACACTGCAAACACATTCACGATCTGCAGCGACATCGCCTGCTGCTGCGCGTGGTCGAGCTCTTCGTAAAGTCCACGACTCGCCTGGTAAGAGGAGCAGTCAACGCAACATGGTCAGTCATCGAAGGCAGTGGTAAGACACAAGACGCAACACAAATGAACGCACCTTCAACGCGCTCTCAAAGAGCTCCGAGAGGAGCAGCAGTGACTTCCTGTCCGCCTCTTGCTGCCGCAAGAGCAGCGAGCCGATCCACTCGAAGATCGCAGCTTTCGAGACGAGGTACAACGCGCCGCTCTCGGTCTTCAAGCACGAGACGAGGATCTGGCCGACAAGTCCCTGCGTGTGCTCGTCCGCGAGCTCCGAGCCGAAGAAGCTCATGAAGATCGGCAGCACGTGGCGCCGCACCAGCAGCAGCACGTCCACGTCTTCGCACACGCCACGGCGCAGTGTGTGCAGGAACCACGAGCGCTCCTGCTTGTACGTGAGCGGCGCGCGGCTGTTGAACAGCGAGTAGAACATCGGTACGTCGTTGATGTCGATCGCAGGACGCGCCAGCAGGAAGTGGTTCAAGTGCAGGTACATCGCGTGCACGGGGCGACACAGGATCGAGATCGCGTCGTTCAGGAACACCGTAACGACGGACGACACCGCTTCGAGCGGCTCCTGGATCGCATTGCGGAAGCTCTCGAGCAGCATGTGGATCTGCCGACCCGCCTTGAACTCAGACGACTCGGACGTCAGCGACTCGTGCACGTGCGCCACGATGCCGTACGCGTACTCGCGGATGGTATCCGAGTTGGACGATGTCGCACGCACCGCGATGCCCAGTAGTCCATGCTGCACGAGTGCCGCGTCGGGGAGATCTGAGGACGAGATGAAGTGCGACAGCATCGGCAGCAAGAACGCTGGGTCGTACGCTAGCAAGCGCTTCGACTCCTCCCTTCTCTCTCTATCGTCCGCAATAGCCGTCGCAGCTCCAGCGCTGTACTCGAACGACAGCAGCGAGAGATCGTCGATCGTCGCCACCTCGCGATCCAGCGGGAAGTAGTCCACCGTGGCGCGGATGCGAGTCTGTTCGAGCCCGCCACCGATGACCCAGACCGAGTCGTCGACGAGATCGGCACGCGTCATGTCTGGTTCGGACAAGTCCTCACTCACGATCGTGGTCGCGGACGCACCGAAGCGGAAACCGAACTGCGCGAGCGAGATGCCTGCGTTCTCGTCGAATTTGTCGAACAGGATGCGCACGACGCGGTCGAACGCGCTCAGCGACATCGAATAGACGCTCAGGAGCACCTTGTAAAGCTTGCGGTCATACACCCCGCTGAGCTGGACGAGCCAGTAGACTGCGCGGATGAGCACCAGGCGACCTTCACCGTCGTCCTTGTTCTCGAGACACGGAAGGAACAGCGGGTTCTCAGTGATCGCCGTCAGGTGGTCGGCAAAGTCGTACTCGCATGCTTCCCGAGCACCCGCGTCGGCAGTCGAGAGCTTGAGAAACACGCCGCTCAGCTTCGCGAAGCTCACGAACGGCGCCACAGAGCTGAAGGTGAAGTCTTGCGCTCTCGTGAACTGCGGACCGAGAGCCTTGAGGATAGCTCGCAGCGTCGTCGAGCTCACGCTGCTGACAACACCGTCGACAACCGCAACGATAGTCGACAGGAAGCACTCTGTCTCCACAATCGCCGACGCGTTGTCTGCGTTCTTCGACAGCGTCTTCAAAGCATGAAGGCCGCACTTGACGAGGAACACCACTGCTGACTCCTGCATCTTGCTCTGCATGCTGAGAACACTGCTGGACCGCATCGCGAGCAGCAGCGCTGCCTGCTGTGACCGCGACAAGAGGAACCCATCCGGATGCTGCTTCGAGAGATTCCCGAACACACTCGAGAGCGCCTGCGCGAGGTGCCCCACACTCGAGTCTCCTCCACGCTCCAGCAGCGCGTGGCGAAGGAACGACAGACGCATAGCTCTACTTGCATCGCTGCCACTGTCAACCTCTTCCATCAAGCTCACGAAGCACTCCTCGACCAGCGCGCTCGCGTACGAGCGCAGCTCGGGGGACTCGATGCGCGTGAAGACGTCGTACACAGCAGTGAGCAGCGCGTACTTGTCTCCGGGTGCGATGGCAGTAGACGCCCGAAGCTCCTTCACGACCGCAGACTCCAAGTCGCTCGAGAACGACCCAAGCGTCTGGGACGAAGACGACAACGCCGTTGAAACGCTGTCGCTGCGGATCGAGAACGTGATCCGACGAAGAATCGTCGGTAGCGACACACTGTTCTTCACGGAGCTGCTCGCCACTGCTGCACGCAAGATGATCGGCACGAGCGTCGAGCCGATCGTGCCATGCGCCACGTCGGCTTGGATCCCACCGAGCTTTCCAAGGACAGAAAAGCTCGAAGAGTACAGTGATGACGAGAAGCTGGGGCCACTGGTCGAGCCTGCCCGTTCCAGGAGTCTCCACAGCTTCCGCGCCAGCACCTTGTGCTTCTTGTACTCGGAGAATGACGCGTATGTGGCTGTCGCTTCATCGTCCAGAGACTTGAGCACATGCTGTACCAGCACACCCTGAACAGAAGCCATCGAAACCGGTCCTGATCCCAGCAGCTCGCGTAGCAGGCGGATACGCAGACCAGCAGGGAAGAGTGACGACAGCAGCGCCACGGACGGAATGCCCGAGCGTTCAAGCGTCGACACGATCAACGAGGCGTCCGTGGACAGCGCGACGTCTTCGCTGAAGAACAGTCGAAGACTGGCGATCTCCAGCGCCGACAGCTTTCGCCCCAGGACCAACAACACTGGGTCCCGAGATGCGCTGACCGCAGCGTTGCGCAGCTTCGTCAAGATCCGCCCGATCTGCCACGTCAGCTGTGTCGACTCGACGCTCTTCGCCGACACAAACACGAAGCTCAGCACGCGCGACAGGAGACTGCACAGCGCTTCGTCCTCTTCGCTGCTGTCGCTGGCGCTGTGAGAGTGGCGGTGACTCAGTGCGAACAGCAGCTGCTCGCAGAGACGAGCAGCGCTAATGGCATCCAGCGTTCCGTTGCTGATCCGCTGGTCGAGAACCACAGCCACCTTCTCGATCTCCTCCTGCGACTTCTTCGATGCGCTGAAGAGCAAACTCTGCATCAGGATGGACAGCGGCAGCGTCGACTGGAAGCGCTCGCCAACCGGCAGCGACGTTCCAGCTGCAGCAAAGGCGCCGCTCTCGTTCTTCTTCTTCTTTGCCTTCTTCGCCGACGAAGACGACGACGAGAATTTCTTCGCGAGCACCTTCGCACTCGGGAACGTGTCGAGCAGATTGCTGCCGACCCAAGAGCCGAGGTAGTGGTGCACAGCCTCGAAGGATCCGCTCACCTGGACACAGTTCTCCACGATCTGCTCCCACGACGCAGCAAACGCCGATGGCGAAGTCGCGCACAGCTGCGACGCGAACGAGCGACTGGACTTCGCGAACACCCACGCTGTTGTTGCGTGTTGTCCACTCTTGGAGGACTCTTTCAGCTTCTTCAGCGCTGGCTTCTTCGACTTGCTGTCGGCGCTGTACACCACCTCGCAGTATCGAGCCAGGAGTTCATACGCGTCGGTACCGCAAGCTCTGTTCTCGGCGTCGTCCTCATCATCACCGCCAACGCGCTTTCGTTTCTTCTTCTTCGTAGAGGCGTCCTGCGTGTCCGAGTCCACCTCGTTGCTCGAGAGATCCTGGGCAGGAGTAGAGATCAGCGCCACGAGCTGCTGCGGAGCTTCTGCGGCGCTCAACAACGACAGCAGCACGCGCGTGCCGAACACGCTAACGGTCGCCTCGGAGCGGAATGCTGAAAGCGTGTTACCGCCTTTGCTCTCCACGTTCTCGCCCGATCCCGCTGCTCTACTGTTGAAGAACTCGACGAGCGCAACTGTCCCTGGACTCAGAGTCAGCGCCTCGTTCCCGGTGTCGCCAGCAGCCAATTGAGTACGGCGGTAGGCCGCAAGATATTGGAACGGGTCCGAGAGCACGTGCTGGACCAGCTTCTCCACGAACTCGGCACACCTGCTGCCCCCGGAGCGCAGTCCGTCGAGCCACAGCCCGATCTCTTCGCTCGAGCGGCCGCCAGCACCAGCAGACTTGCTGCCGCACGAATCGCTTCCAAACACACTCGAGACGAACAGCGTGCGCTGCAGCACCTGCGCGCACAGCCTCTGGATCGCCGGGTTCGGTGTCTCCACGTACACGAGCAGCAGCTGGAGCAACTTGGATCGGGGCGCCACGCTGTCGCTGCTCTTGTTGCCGGCGCTGTTCTTGTTCGAGAGCGCGGGCGGAAGCAGCATGTGCAGGCGGCTCGTGTCCACAACGAGCAGGAAGCGCAGGATCTCGCTCGAGATGAGGCTCGCGAGCGCACTTGGCTGCGCAGTTGACTCGCCAGAGGAGGCTGCACCACTCTCCAGGTAGCTCCAGGCAAGGATCTTGGTCACATCCAGCTTCACCTCGCTCATCGCTTGAGGGAGGCACTCCAGGTACAAGCGGAAGACCGCGAGCGCGCGGACGTAGATGAGCGCGAGCTTCTCCGGCGACGTGCATAGCTTGAGCAGCAGCGACACGAGAGCTTCGGGACTCGGCAGTAGGAAGCGCAGCTCGCCCTCGAGGTCGGCGGGCGAGATCGCGCGCGCCTTGCCTGCAAGAGACACCACAAACTGGTACCGACGCAGCGCCGCTTCCATGACACCGAGTGTGTTGTACACGATCAGATTGTTCGAGTGCTGGATGCCGCGCGAGAGCTCCTTGCGGCAGTTGAGCGGCAGCACCAGTCGGGTCGCGAGCGCAGCCGACGAGCACCAGGAGGGCAGCTCCGCGCCGCTCTCCGTCGGCAGCCCCAGCGCCACCGCGTCGAGTGGGCACGAGAGCAACTTCTGCACGAGCGACGCGACGCAAAACCAGCGGTAGCCGGGCGTCGGCTCGAGCTGGATCGACAGCGCGTGGATGTACTCGGCCGCGAGCCCCGGGTAGTTGGCTAGAAGCGACGTCACGAGTGTCTGCGCGTGCGTGCTGCGGATGAACTCGTTCACGCCGATCGTGACGATCGCGCTGCGGATCACCTTGACGGCGTACGCCTGCTCCGAGGCGCGCGTCGGCTCGTCGTTCTCGCTGGTGCTCGTCGCAGCCGCCGTGGCTTTCGACAGGAACAGCCGCAGCGCGTGCTTCGGCGGCACGACGTAGAGCGCGTTGGCCCCGAAGAAGAGCGCGGTGAGCACGTCGAGCGCCAGTTGCGCGATGCTCTCGTCGTCCGACTGCAGCAGCGGCAGCAGCTGGTGCACGCAGCTGCCGTTGAAGATCACGAGCTTCGTCTTCGTCTCGACGTCGGCGTTGTGCAGCACGAGCGCGTTGAGCTGCGCGAAGAGGAGCGAGAGCATCTCGATACTGTCGCCGTCGACACTCTTGAAGAGCGACGCCGTCACGCCGCCCTCCTTCATCGCGAACCGGTGCACGCTCTTGTCGGGGCACGCGGTCAGCGCCAGCACGAAGCGCACGTACGCCTCGCGGATCTGGATCGCCGGCTT
This sequence comes from Globisporangium yorkense, assembly GCA_023333695.1. Lineage (NCBI taxonomy): Eukaryota > Oomycota > Peronosporomycetes > Pythiales > Pythiaceae > Globisporangium > Globisporangium yorkense. The sequence continues at coordinate 16,410 of JAASFH010000015.1, forward strand.
CTTGGTGACCGGCTCCACCTTCTTCTGCAGCGCGCCACTGTCGTCCTCGCCATCGTCCTTCGCATCACCGTCGGTTGGTGCCGCCTCGGGCTTCTTCATGCGGCGCATGGCGAGCTTCGCGAACGGCGCGCTCTGGAAGTTGAAGAGCCGCACGAGCTCACGCGCCACAGCGCCGCCTGCGCGCACGAGCGCCGTGAGCAGCTCGAGCGCCTCGTACTCGATGGCAGGTTTGTCGCTCCAGGAGAGCGCCTTCTCGAGCGCGCCGTGGCGCTCGCGGACGATGCGCAGCGCGAGCGTCTCCACCGGCTGCGCGCGCACCAGCACCGCCAGTGCGCGTAAGAAGAGCGCGACGGACTCGCGCTGCACCCAGCGGTGTGCGGCGCCGACCTGCTCTGGCCATGTGCGCAGCAGCGCGTCCGCCTGCGGCTGCAGCTCGAGGAACTTGGCTGCTAGCGACTGCCCGCCGGCGCCCGTCAGCGCGGCCGCGAAGCCGCGCATGGCGTCATCCAGCGGCTGCTTGGGGCGCTCGAGCGCCAGCAGCAGCTCACGCAGCGCGGCCGTACCGCCGCCCCCACTCGCCTGCTCGTGCGCCATCGTGCGGGATTGTCCGAAGAGTGTGCTCTTTGGCGTCCATCCAGCACTGGTACCAGTAGAAAGTGATAGAGAAATAATGCAGGGAGCATCGGATTGCGTAATGGAATCTGGCGTACCTTTGATTCGTAATCAATGCGGCGGCAAAATCAAAAGCCACTTGACAAAATGGAGGGGACAACAGGAAGAGCTGCTGGCGCTGCGCTCCCCGGCTTCGTGTCGACGGCGGTGCTCACGTCCTCCGACGGGGTGCGTTCCTCTCCATACAAAGCGCCGCTGATGATGAGCGACCGCCTCACGCTCGCAACGCCGCCGCCGCCAGCTCTTTGGTGACAATGTGGAGGAGCAGCGCATCGCGGACGCGCCGGCGGCGCCGCGCGTGCAGGACGCCGCCGACTACCGACCGCTGTACGAGCGCCTGCAGGAGCTCAAGGAGCGCAAGGACAGCGAGTGGCGCGAGAAGAACAACCCGTTCGGTGCGTGTGCGCTGCTGACTGGGAGGCGACGCTGAGAGGCTGACTGGGGAGTGACGAACGCACGCAGCGCCGCCCAAGGCGCTGGACGACGAGGAGATCCGCTTCCTGCGCGACCTGGAGGAGCGGCAGGCGGAGTCCCAGCAGCGCCGCAAGGACCAGCACGACGAAGACCGCGCCGGCTTCTGTACGCGGCTTTCGGATGTGTGGGTGTGACCTGAACAGGAGTGCGGATGCGACTAACGTGGTGTTTTGATGTACTGCTGCGTGGCGGTATGCGCGCGCTCAGTGCTTGCCAAGCAGCAAGCGTCCGTCGGATCTACAGGTGTCGCGACGAGCAGCAGTGGGGGCAACAGCAAAAGCAGTGCGGCTGCGACTCCAGGCGGCGCTGTGATCAGCACGACGCTGTCGGGGGAGGCGCGACAGAAGCTGGTGGCGCAGCAGAGCAAGAAGGCGCCCGTGGTGGTGCGTGCGAAGCGCAAGGCGCCGCCGGTCCAGGACAAGGACAAAGCGCCGGCCACCAAGAAGAAGCAGACGGAGCAGACGGCTGTTTCCAAGTGCGAAGCGAGTGCTGCGAGCGATGAGAAGAAGACGCCATTGCCGAGCCTCGGGCTCGTGGCGTACGGCAGCGACAGTGACAGCGACTAACCCAACACGCGAGCATTGTTGTGATGGGGGCTATCGTTACACTGGTTTGGAGCTGAGGATCGGGTGGAGCTCATGGCCGCGTTAGCGCAGCTGCGGCGGAGGAATGGCGGATGACGGCTTGCGCTGCCGTGCAGCGGCGCCGACGTTCGGGTTCCGGAACGGCGGCGACGACTCGATGAGCACGCGTGACGCTCGCTGCTGGCGGCGCTGCGGGCGATCCGGTGTCCGCATCACAACGGAGGCAGACCGTTCGTTCATGAGAAGTGTCGAGACGGCGGTGTGCGGCGGCGCTATCGGCGGCTTCGGGCCGCTCAACGACCGCTGCAAGCCTGAAAGCGGCGCGTTCGCGAGCAGCGGCGACTGTCGCTGCGCAGAGAGTGGTCTGGTGCTGCTGCTGTTGGCAACGACAGTGAGCGTGTGGGGCGTCTTGTTGCTGGCGCTTGGGGCGAAGCGCGACTGCGGGCCAGCAAAGAGCGCGCGGTCGACGTTCCGCAGCAGCGTCGTGGGCTTTGCGCCGAGGGATACGTGGTGCGCCAAGCGAGGCTTCTCCGCACTCGTCACGGGGTTCTTCACGCCGCTGCTGACGCTGCGGCGCGCCTTGGAGCTCGGCTTGCTGCTGCTACTTGCGGATGCGCTGTTGGCAGCAGCATCAGCAGCGTTGGAGGTCGTTCTGCTGCTGCTGATAGTGCTGCTGCTGGAATCGGTTGCAGTCGCCGCCTTTGCGACCGCGCTCGTGAGATCTCTGCGGGTGGACGGGAAGCTCGAGCGGCGCCTCAGTTCGCTCGGGAGCTGCATCTTCTTGAACGGCACTGCCGCCTCCGTGCGAGAGCGCTTGAGCGGACGCTGTTCGTCCCGCAGCGCCGACAGGATGCTCTGTGGTGCAAGCGGAGCCTGCATGTCAGCCTCTTGAGCCGCCTGCGCCGGCTTGCTGGCAATCACCGGCGCCACCAGCGGCAGCGGCGAGTTCAGCGCGAGACCTTCCAGCTCGCGCGACTCGTCCTCGAGCTCGTAGACGCCGAGCAGGAACCTGGTGAACTTGGGCAGCCGCGTCGCGAACGCCTTCGCTAGAACCTCCTGCAGGAACTCGTGGAATGGCGAGTGCTCGTCCTCGTCTGTGAGTGATGGCGGGTTGGCAGCGTCGAGCAGCAGCGCGATGCGGTCGAGGAGACTGCGCGTCTCCCTTTTGAGCGCCTTGAGGCGGGCGGCGTCCTGCTTCTTCTCGCTCTTCTTCTTCTTCTTCTTGGTGCTGCTGCCGGTCGTGGGGCCGTCTGCGCAGCAGCAGAAGAGGCGGCAGACCACCTGCAGCTGCAAAACGCGCAGCACGGCGTCGCGATCCAGCTGCTGCTCCTTCTGCAGCTGCGCGGTGCCGAGCTGCGCGACCGGCACGAGCAGCTGCGCGCCGACGGCCGCGAGCGAGAGCGGCGACTCCGCCGACGAGGCGGCCGCCAGCGCGCTCGCGAGGAACCGCTGGACGCCGTCGCTCGGTCTGCTGTTGCTGCTATGGGAGCTGCTGCTGCTGGTTGCAGACTTGCTGGCGTCGTTTGCGGTGGCGGCGTCTGCGGCCGCGACGGCCAGCGCGTACTGCTGCGTCCACGACAGCGACGGTGTGGTCATCGCTGGTTTCGTCTATTTGACTTTTGGCGCGCTTTTGGCGCGATATTCGCGATTATTTCACTGTCGGAAAACAAATGCACCTCCCGAAGTGCTCAAGACGAGCTCCAGTCCTCCAGATGCTTCCTACAGGCACTTGCGCGTAGCCTCCTGCAGCGCTGTCGGCAGGGGAGTAGAGACGGTGGATGGATATGCATTGCAAGCCGCTCGCCTGTGTGCATGGCACACAGCGAAAGTGTCGTCCTCCTAGCTCGGCTGGGACTCGACGACAGTGGCGCCGTATGCGACCGACAGGTTGTCGAACGCGGTCGCCACCTGGTTGAACGAGATGTCCGGCGTCGGGATGGTCGGGTGGCCGCTCATGCCGTGGAGAAGCACGCCCACGCCGATGCAGTCGGCGAAGAGAGTCGCGGGGCAACCAGTGAACGCGGCCATGATGCTCTCGCGCAGCGTCGGCGCGAGGCACATGGACGTGACGGTGATGGCCGTGAGGATGATCCACGTCGACTGGGTGAAAGGCGTTCGGGAAAGAGGCTGTCGAGCAGCGTGCCGCCGAGCACGAAGAACCAGATCGGGAGCGAGAGGCAGTAGATACATCTGCGAGGCCACGACGATACAGCGACTGAAGGCGAACTCGCCCAGGTCGCCCGCCGCCTGGAGGAGGCTCTCTTGACACGCTTGACACGCATCGAACGAAGCAGAAAGGAGACGTGGTGGTGAAGCAAAGCGCCTTGGATACGAATGTATTGAAGCGGAAGACGACGACGATGACGGACCCGTGAACGAGGAAGACATGCACGCACCACAGTGCCGGACGGACAGCAAGCGCGCACCCCGAGGACGACGCTCAGGGCGCTAAATAGGTTCACGGTCGCCCTCCTCCCTCCCTCCGCCTGACCACCGAGCGTGGTCTTCAGCAGCGATTTCGAGATGCTTCTACGGCACTCGGCACATCAGCATGCTGCAGGAAGTTCGTTGGCGGCGGCGAGGATGAGTTCACCGACGCCGTCTAGTACGACTGCGTCGGGTCGTTGCCGAGGTCGACGCTGCCGCCGTTGCTCTTAGTCGAGCCGCCCTTCTCGCCTTCCTTCGCCGCCTTCTCCGCCTCCTTTGCCGCCTTCGCAGCCTCCTTCGCCTTCTTCTTCTCCTCGCGCGCCAGCTTCTTCGCCGCGCGCTTCGCCTCCTTCTCCTTCTGCTTCTCGCTCTTGTTCTTGATCGTGCAGCCATCCGCCGACGACGACGGCTTCGACGTCGGCTTCGTCACCGGCACAGTCGTCGTTGGAGCAGTGGTCGTCGGAGTGGAGGTCGTCGGTGCGTCAGTAGCTGCAGCCGGGGTGCTCGCAGGCACGGTCGGTACCGTCACGTCTTTGTCATCACCGCCAGCGCTCGCGTCGCCATCACCGCCAGCGCTCGCGTCGCCATCACCGCCAGCGCTCGCGTCGCCATCACCGCCAGCGCTCGCGTCGTCAGCGCCACCGGTGCTCGATGCGGACGCGTCCGCAGGGTACTCGGTCGACGGCGCGGTCGTAGGAGAGAGCGTGGCGAGCGTGGCCACCGGCGTCGGCGCCAGAGTCGCCACCGGAGTCGGCGCCACAGTCGCGACCGTCACCTCCGGCACCGGCGTCGGCGACAGCGTAGCAAGCGTGACCACAGGCGTCGGCGCCGTCGTCACTGGAGCCGTGGTCGCCGGCGCGGGCGTCGCGTCCTTCGTCGCGTTCGTGGCCGCGCCGCCGCCGATCTTCTCGTTGATGAAGTCGAGCACGTAGGAGACGCGCGTGTAGACGCCCGCCGCGGCACCACACTCGCCGCCCCAGCTCACGACACCGACGAGCTTGTCGTTGGAGACGAGCGGGCCGCCCGAGTCGCCCTGGCACGAGTCTTTGCCGCCGCCCTCACCCGCGCACAGCATGCCATCCGTGATGCGGTTGCTGTACTGCTTGTTGCACTCGGCGTTCGTGATGATGCGCACGTTGACTTCCTGCAGCGTGGACGCCGGCACCTTGGTCTCCGTCATGCCCCAGCCGCGCACGACCGCCATCGTGTTCTCCTTGTTGTCCGAGCCGTCGGCGCTCGCGAGCGGCACGGGCGTGACGGCCGACTTGGTCGACAGCTTGAGGATCGCGACGTCGTACAGGTGCTTCGCCTTGTCGTACTTGGGGTGCACGTAGTACTCGGCCACGGCGATGCGCTCGCCCTGGGTCGTGCCCGTTGCGAACGCCGAGCCGATGGACGCGTACATCGTGCCGGTCTCCTTGATGCAGTGCGCGGCCGTGATGACGTAGAGCGGCGCGATGAGCGAGCCGCCGCAGTACGTCGAGCCCTCGGCGGTCTTACGCAGGCTCACGATGTACTTGTAGAGCGACGCGTCCGCCTCCGTGCCGCCGTAGATGCGTTGCTCGTCGTTGGCCGAGCTGTTGCCAGTGGGCGCCGGGCTCGGCGTGTCCAGCTCGTCCGTGAAGTCCCACGCGCGCGCCTTCGCGGCGGCGAGCGCGCCGAGCAGCGCGAAGCGCAGGATGGCGGTCGCCTTCATCGTGTGTGTTGCCTGGTGCTGTGAGTGTGGAGGGAGGGAGACCTTAGTGCGCGCCGGCCTGGTGTTCGCAGAGTGAGCGGCGAGGAGCTACAGTAGCTGAGCGCTTGGAGGTGCGTGCGTGGGCAAGGCTGGAGGAAGTCAGTGCTCAACCGACGGCGAGCCAGATGCTTGTCAAGCGTATTCCTGACTGGAACCGGATGTGTCGGTGTAAATTGGGTTGTAGATGAAGAAAAAAGAACAGAGTGCCATTTTGAAGTGGATCATAGCACACAGTATAAGTTTTAAATTGGGTTTTGGGTCTTGTAACATCTACTTCTGTTAATTAAGGTTGATGCGGAATGTTGAATAGGATAATTGGGCAATTGAGCACCCAGCTGGAAGCGAAGAAATGAGAGGGTAGAGTCGATGTCGAGAGCTGAGTCCGACATGAGTTTGGCACTCTGCCATCCATGCGCATGGGGGATCGCCTACTTGTCCCGAGGTGCTCGCTCGCTCGCTCGAATGCGAGCATGCGCTCCAGCCCAAAGCAACAGACAGAGGCGCTCGTCTAAGTGATCGTCTCGACGCGAGCGGATTCTCACGCCAACGCCCAACAACTGAAAAAGTCGGATCGGCGAGATGGTCCACGATCAAATCGCAGCGTTGCTCTTCACGGAAGAGCGCGGCGGCACAGCGCGTGCTCTCAGCCGCACGCCGGACGACCGAGCGACGTTGTGCATCTCCAGCTGGTGTGCTATCATTGTGTTCGCATCGAGATGCTCGAGAGAGCACGACGTCCGAACAACAAGCGCGACAAGCAGATCGCGCTTCGTCGTCTTGAGACGATGAATGAATGGATGGATCAAGATTTTGGGGGCGATCGCTTGGCAGGTTGGCTGGAGGTAAGAAGATTCGATCTTGAAGACCAGGCTGACACAGGTCTCTGAGAGAGACTTGCAAGTGCTGCTTGGAAAATCGGTGCCAGCTCTCAATCTGCACCACCAGATCGACGCCACAGTTGACCATTTCTTCTCCATCAAGATCCGAGCACAGCTGCACCGAACGACGCGGCGGCAGCACGACAAACCAAGAAGCGCTCAAGAGAGAACTCTCATGGGGCAGACGCTGATGAACTGCGCCAAGAGTCGTCGGCAACACTACCAGCGCCGTCAACAAGTCGAGCCTCTCCCTTGCGTCGCGGTCGTGTTTCGCGACAAAAGCTCCTTCTGTGGCGACTTTCAGGCACTGCCACACGTCATGGGCCTTGTGAGTACGTTCCTGGAAGGTCTCCCGCCGACTCGCTGGAGCGTCAAGCGCGTCTGCAAACATGGACTTGGTGTGTGGATGCTGAAGCGAGTCGCAGCCCTTGAGATGGTGTCTGCTATTCCCGGTTCGCCATCGGTGATGGATGTGTACTACCGCGCCCACGTCGCACACAAAGGACTCGTCGTTGCTGTGCGCAACGATAACCTGGACGCTGTCTGCTAGATCTGCTGCAAGTTCTGCCCGAACGTGGTGCCGGTGAAGGCGATGGGCGAAGTCGCAGCACTCGGCAGACTGCGAATTTTGCAATAGTTCTTCGAGACGTACAGATGCGAGGGCAGCAACGTGCACATCGCGAACAGGACGATCAAAGCTGGTCGCCTCGAGATCCTGCAGTGGGTCTTCCCGCGCATCGATTCTCCTGGAATCGACCAAGGCGCTCTGCCGCTCACGGCTGTACAATCCGGCCACCTCGAGGTCGTGCAGTGGCTGCACGAGCATAGTATGGAAGGCCGCACGGAAGAGGCAATGGATCCTGCTGCAGCGAGTGGCCATCTCGAGATGATGCAGTGGCTCCACGAGCACAGGACAGAAGGGTGCTCCACAGAAGCAATGGATACTGCCGTGGCTGAAGACCATCTCCACATGGTCGAATGGCACCACGAGCACAGAACGGAAGGCTGCACGACTGATGCGATGGTTCGCGCCACCTCGATCCGGATGCTGCAGTGGCTCTACTACCACCGCCCGGAGACCCGCATCCCCTGCGGACTCGACAGCGCTGTAGTCAATGGGAACTTTGCGAGGCTCCAGTTCCTCAAGGACAAGAACCTCGACATATGCGCGCCAGACACCGTGTCCTGCGCTGTTTTGGACGACGATTTCGAGATCTTCCGGCAGCTGCGCGCGAACTACCCCAGGATGGTCGACATAGACGCGCTGAAGCGTGAGTTTGCGAGTTCGGACATGACGGCGGTGTTCTTCGAGCTCGAGTCGAGTCGTGGCACCTGATCCTGGATGGAGAAAGGTTCACTTCCAGTCGGATCCTCGTCGAGGTCAGTACGGAGCAGGAAATCGATCCCTGTCGTCTCGGTGTCGTGCAGTGCGGAATCTGTCGGATCTATTCGCTGGAGCATGAGTTCTTCGTGCGGTTCCTTGCCAAGTCTCACCAACAACACGCTGATTCAGAGCAGTAGCTTGTTGAACACGAACTCTCTTGAACTGAGCGCAAGTGTCGTGTGCACCGAACGTCGAGCTTGGGAACAAGTTCACAACTCAAGGATCTGCACATCTGTTAGACTTGTCTGATACAAAATGCTTACACAATTCCAACAGCAAGTAACTGTATTGTCCACCACAAACTGGTTGCAAACACAACCAGATAGATCTGCTCACCCGCCGCCATGCTGCTCCGCGCGCTCTCGCTGCGCCGCGGCGCGTCTCTGGCCTTGCGCCAGCGCCCGCAGCTCTCCCGCGCGCTCGCGACTGCCTCCAGCGACACGAACCCGCTGCTCGAGTGCGTGCGCGTGCGTGCGCTGCCGCCGTTCGCCGTTCTGGAGACGTCGCACATCGCGCCTGCCGTGCAGGCGGCGGCTGCTGACTTTGCTCGCGACCTGCGGGCGCTGGAGCAGCGCGTGGACACTGCCAACACGCAGCAGACACCGCTGCGCTGGCGCGAGGTGGCCGAGCCGCTGGAGCTGCAGAGCGACCCGCTCGCGCGCCTCTGGGGCATCGTCGGGCATCTGCTGAGCGTGCGCAACTCGCCCGAGCTGCGCGCGGCACACGACGCGCTGCAGCCGCTCGTGGTCGCGACGTTCACGGAGGCGGCGCAGAGCCGCGCGCTCTTTGACGCCTTCCAGCAAGTGCGCGCGAGCGCCGAGTGGAATGAGCTCTCGCTCGCGCAGCAGGTGACGCGAAGTGTGATGATGCAGGGAGCAGGACATGACCTGACCTGACTGCCTGTGTGTGTGGATCGATCTCCTCCGTCGTGCACCAGCGAGTGGTGGAGCTGAGTCTGCGCAGCGCGACGCTCAGCGGCGTGGGACTCGCTGGCGCGGAGAAGGAGCGCTTCAACCAGCTCAAGCTGCGCGCTGCCGAGCTGGTGCGTCTACGTCTACGGCTTGCGGCTAAGGTGATGCATGGAGTGGTCGTGAAGGACGCGCTCTCATAGACTGGTTGCATGTCGACCTGGATGCACGTGTTTGCAGAGCACCAAGTTCTCGTCGAACCTGCTAGACGCCACGAAGGCGTTCTCGATCGTCGTGACGGACAAGTCGGAGCTCGACGGGCTGCCGGAGTCGCTCCTGCAGCTCTTCTCGCAGGTAGGAGGCGAGCGCACGATTGTAGCTCTCGATGCCGTCACTGATCGTCGCCTGACTTGTGTGTCGCTACACGTAGAGTGCGCGCGAAGAGGGCCATGAGAACTCGACGCCGGAGGCGGGGCCGTGGCGCGTCACGCTCGACCCGCCGTCGTACATCCAGTTCATGAAGTACGCGGCGAACCGCTCGCTCCGTGAGAGCCTGTACCGCGCGTCGTCGACCCGTGCGAGTGCCGCGCCGTTCGACAACGAGACGATCATCCAGGAGATCCTGTCAATCCGCAAGGAGATGGCGCAGCTACTGGGCTTCCAGACGTATGCGCAGGTGAGCATCTCGAAGAAGATGGCGCCGAGCGTGGCCGAGGTCGAAAAGATGCACGACGACCTGCGCGACAAGTGCATCGTGATGGCGAAGCAGGAGATCGCGACGCTCGCCGAGTACGCGCGCTCGCACGGCCAGGAGGACGAGCTCGCGCCGTGGGACCTGTCGTTCTGGTGCGTGTCGAGTAGCATGGCGGCATTGCGATCGTACTCCGAGTGCTGAGCGCGACATCCTGTGATCGTGACGACTCTCGCATGTGTGCAGGTCAGAGAAGCTCAAGGCGGAGAAGTTCCTCTTCTCGGACGAGGTGATCAAGCCGTACTTCCCGCTCGAGAAGGTCCAAACGAACCCCCGTGCTGGCTGTGCAAGTCGTGGACAAGCATGCGCTGACACCACGTCGTGTGCTCTCAGGTTCTCGATGGTCTCTTCGCGCTCACGTCTCGCCTCTTTGGCGTCACGATCGAAGCTGCGGACGGCCAAACGGAAGTCTGGAACAAGGACGTGCGCTTCTTCAACGTGCGCGGCTCGGATGGCGAGGCGATCGCGAGCTTCTATCTCGACCCATTCTCGCGTCCGAAGGAGAAGAACGGCGGCGCGTGGATGAATGTGTGTGTGGACCGCAGCCGCTTGCTGGGTCCGCCGGAGCAAGGCGGCGTGCGCAACCCGGTCGCGTACCTGATCTGCAACCAGTCACCGCCGGTGGGCGACACGCCGAGCCTGATGACGTTCCGCGAGGTCGAGACGCTCTTCCACGAGTTCGGCCACGGATTGCAGCACATGCTCACGACGGTCGAGCACGGCGCGGTCGCGGGCATCAACGGCATTGAGTGGGATGCCGTGGAGCTGCCGTCGCAGATGATGGAAAACTTTTGCTACGACCCAGGTTGGCTGCGATCTCGCTCTGATCTCGTCGTGGTAAGTCTTGTAGTTAGTTTGCTGACCACCTTCGTATCCCCATGTACAACAGAGACGATCATGTCGATCAGCGGCCACTACCAGACGGGCGAGCCATTGCCGGCGGATCTCTTTGAGAAGATCAAGTCTGCGCGCAACTACATGGTGGCGACCATGATGCTGCGCCAGCTGGGCTTCGGCGCGCTCGACATGTACCTGCATGAACACTACACGGGCGACGAGCCGATCTTCGAGGTGCAGAAGCGCATCCTCTCGAGGTGCGTTCGTGTTGAAAGGCAGTGCTGTGTCAACTGAGGTCAAAAGCAGCAGCTAACGAGTTCGTCTCCACAGATTCTCAGTGCTGGAGCCGCTCGCGGAAGACCGGTTCCTGTGCTCGTTCAGCCACATCTTCGCGGGCGGCTACGCGGCGGGCTACTACAGCTACAAGTGGGCGGAGATCCTGTCGTGCGACGCGTTCGGCGCGTTCGAGGAGGCGAAGGACTCGGAGGCGGCGGCGCGAGTGGGTCGGCGCTTCCGGGACACGGTACTGGCGCGCGGCGGCGGGCAGCACCCGCTCGAGGTGTTCGAGGCGTTCCGCGGCCGCAAGCCGTCGGTGGCGCCGCTACTGCTGCAGTACGGACTTCAGGGAGTCGACGTGGAGGTGACCGCGTGAACTTGAAAGCAGAACGAGATCAGCAAACGAACACAGCGAGACGAAGCATCTCGACACTTAGCGTCTGTGGATACCAGAACTGGTTTGTACCGATCCTTGAGTGCTAAGTAAACCCGTTTCTTGTCCGCATCTCTGGAACCTTGGTCTCACTCATCGGGGCCATTTTGGTGCTCTTGTCACGTTGTCCTGTATCAGACTCTCGCATCGGCGCGTTCACTCATACCGCAGCTCTTTCATTCTGTGTACCACGTCAAGTCGAGGGTCTTGTGCCAAATCGGCTTGTCGAGCAGTGCACATGCAGTGCACATGCAGTGCACTTGCAGTGGCTTTGGTGGCGAACATGATGGTGCAGAGCAGCACACATCAAATTAAAAGGCTCGCCCGCGTTTTAGAGTGAAGAGTTGCACCGAACTCGAACTCGACGGTGAATACACGAGGCGCTCGTGATTGTCGTGGAGGTCTCCTGCACGCACACATCTTCGTCAGCCGACACCAGCACGCTCAGCGAGGTGCGAGTCATGAGTAGCACACAGCGCAAGCGCGAGACTCGATGTCTGAAGCTTGGGCATGTAGAGCACGAAGCATGAAGCCACGAAGCAGGAAACATGGAGACTCGAGCAGGAAGACATGAGCAGGAAGCGACGAACTGGGGAATGAGGAGCTTCTGCCGCGGTGCTGCTTCAATGGTCGCTCTTGTTCTTCCTTTTTCCTGCGCGAGCCAATCAGATCGCTCGAAAGTTAAAATGAGCGGGTGTGCGCCACACCACGCACCAGTTCTCGCAGGTCGAGTCCGCGGCAAGCCGTTCTGGTGCTTCGTGGTGTCGTGGCGCTGCGAATGAATGGCTGGGAGCGCAGCGCCGCGTGGCAAACGGCGAAGGATCCGTCACCAGCAGTATACAAACGCCAACAGGCGAGTGTGTGGATCGATCTTGCTGCGGCGACTTTTCGTCACAGATTTCGACAGACCTGCGAGAGTTGATTGCAACTTGAAGTTGGCAAATCGCGCAACAATGCGTGTCCAGTTCCCGAGTTGCCCACACATTCAAACAGGAAGACACTGGAATCTGTTTTGGCGCATCGGAGGAAGCGTGTGATGGATGGAGAGAATACCCTCGTTGCACAGCCTCGCTGTGCATGCACGCGCGCGGCGCGTGTGTGGGAAGGTCCTCTCATATCCGAATCCGCGCACTCCGCGAAAAGCGCTCCCTGTCGAGCCAGCCAAGGGCACACACAGTCAGACAGGAAACCCGCCACCCGCACGCACGCACCTCCGCTCACCACAGCGCATTTCTTTATAGCACTCGAGCGTTGCGTCGCGCCGAGTCGTCGCGCTCTCGACGTCCAAGCTTCTGCTTCCTTCATTCCTGCTTTCCCAGCGTCGGCCGCAGGGCTCCCAAGACTTCGTCAAGAAGCAGCGCGCAAGACGCACCTCCAAGTGCTGCGCTCGGGACTTCGACTGCGGGATATCCGATATTATCCAGCGTAACCCCAGCGTACCCGGGGTATTCGTAACCATGGCGGCGCGGCTCTGCACGTCGCGTCCGCACTCGGCGCCAGCGGCAGCACCACCAGTCGCGCTCGCGTCCAAGCTCCGGGGCTTCGTCGTGCTAACCGCCAAGCCGCCGCGCCGCGCGCGCCTCGCCAGCTCTTGCAGCTCTGTGAGCAGCACCAGCTCCACCGCCAGCGAAGACGAGGACGAGCCAGACGACGACGACGAGCCGGACGCCTCCTCCTCCCCACTCGCCTGCAGCATGGCGTACGAGTCCTACGCCGCCGTCACCTCGCGCTACAACAACAGCAACAGCCGCGGCGGCGCCGGCTCGCCGCGTGAGCTGCGCTGGAGCGACCTCAACAGCGGCTCCGGGTCACGCGGCCCGCGCGTGGCGCTCGCCAAGTTCCTGAGCGCGCGCCCGAGCCAGCACGCGCGCCGCCGCCAGCTGCGCAAGGGCGCGTCGAGCCAGGAGCTCAGCGAGCTCCCCGAGCCGCACGCGCTCGAGCTCTGCCTCGAGTTCCTCGACGTCGATGACCTCGTCGCCAGCGCGCTCGTGTGCGCCGAGTTCCACCGCGTCGTCACCACCTCGGGCCGCCTGCTACCAGCGCTGTACACACAGAAGTGGCGCCCGCTCGACGCCGCGCCGCTCGGGGGCGCGTACCTCCGCGTGCCGTTCCCGGAGCAGCTCAAGATGGTGCGCCGCCGCGACGCACAACAGACGCTCCAGTACCCGCTCGCGTCGCGCGGCTCGGTGCAGCAGAACGCCGCGGACGGCACGTACGCGCTGCTGAACAACTCGATGCTGCGCAGCTTCGCGCGTGGGTCGGTGGAGTCGTTCCGCGGCACGCAGGCGCTGCCAGTGCTGCCCTGCGCGCGCGCGCTCGGCAAGCACATGGCGTACTTTGAGGTGGCGATGAAGGGCTGTGGCAGCGTCGGCATCGCGTCGCTCTCGGACGCGACATCCCGTGGCGCGTACGGCTTCGGCTCGGAGGAGCACCTGGGCTGGAAGCCCGTGTCGTACGGCTACCACGGTAACGACGGCGACTTCGTGTACAACGACGGCTCGGCGGCGTACGGCGGCGAGTGGGCGCCGCTTGGCCCGTCGTGGGGCGGTATCGACGCGCAGAGCGACGAAGACGCCGCGACGTTCATCGTCGGCTGCGGCGTGGATGGCGTCTCCGGGGAGCTCTTCTTTACGCTCAATGGGACGCTTGCGGGACATGCGCCCGTGGGGGTCCTCAAAGGGGAGTACGCTGCGGCCGTGTCGCTGCACTCGTTCGGCGACGCGGCCACGCTCAATGTCGGCTCGGCGCCCTTCCGCTTCGACATTGAGGGTTTCTGTGCAAGTCCTCAGCGCTGAAGCTCTCTCTGAGTCTGCCTTCCTCCCCTCCGCTTGTCGCGACGACGAGTAGGAGGCAGAGGAGACAGCGAGAGCGCTGGTGCGCTGGGGACTTGCACAGAAGTTGCTGCCCATGAACTGACTTTGTTGCGTTTGCATGTTGAGCTGCTTGTGTGCGTGAGTACCGATGGGGTGAGTGGAGAGTGAGAGGAAGGAGACGACGACGGAGAAGATCCTCCCGGTACTCTGGATAACCCTTTGAATGAAGTGCCTTACTTGACGATCTCGAGCTCCACTTTCAGCCTCTCACTTGTCTCCTCCTCCTCCTCCTCCTTCGCCAGTGGATCGGAAGTGTCCGGGACGACTGCAGCCTCAGCTTCCGGCTCCGCTTGGACGACTTGCTCGCTTGCGTCTTCGAGGGTCGTGGTCTCGATCGCCACCGCCGATTCTTCAGCACCAGCCGAGTCACCGGCTTCTGCAACAGTAGAGACTTCGGCTCCTGTCGTCTCCGCGAGCTCCTGCTCCTGCTCACCCTGCTCTTCAGGCTGCTCAGACTCCACTGGCGACGGGTAGAAGAGCTCGAACACCTGTGCCCATCGATGCATCGGTCTGTACAAGTCCAGGAGGTCCGTTGTCACTGCGTCCGGGTAGTTCTCGCACAGCCACATGAACATCTCGATGTGGCCGTTCTGGATCGCCAGCGAGGCAGCCTCCGACGTGCACCCGACGTCCGGGTAGTGCTTGTCGAGGAAGAGCGCCTTGTCGAACATCCCCCAGGACGCCGCGTCGTCCATCGCGCGCGTCGTGCACCCTTCGATGCGCGTCTCGTGCAACCACCGCAGCACCGGCAGCGAGCTCGCCGCGTCCATCACGCTCGTCGACCACTCCAGCGTCGGGATGTTCGCGTGCAACCACTTGAGCACCTCGAGGTGGCCGCCTTCGGCTGCGAGCACCGGAGCGTTCGCAGTGCAGCCTCGGCCGAGCGTCTCGTGCAGCCATTTGATGACGTCCAGGTGGCCGTTCGACGCCGCAAGCGTCATCGCCATGACCGTGGCTTTCTCCGGGCGGTTCTCGTGCAGCCACAGCAGCGTGTCCCAGTAGCCGAACTGAGCGGCGCCATTCATCGCGCGGAACGTGCAGCCCTCCTTGCGGTTCTCGTGCAGCCACTTGACGATCTCGAGATGGCCACCCGCTGCCGCGCGGTCCATGGCGTTCGTCGTGCAGCCTTCCGTGCGGTTCTCGTGCAGCCACTTGACGACCTCGAGATGGCCGTTCGCTGCTGCGCTGTCCATCGCGTCCGTCGTGCACGCATCGCTTCGGTTCACATGCAACCACTTGAGGATGTCGAGGTGGCCGTTCGCTGCGGCGATGTTGATCGAGACTTGCGAGCGCCCGTCGTCGTCGCGGTTCGCCGCGAGCCACTCGACGATCGCCAAGTGTCCATACCCGACGGCGGTGTCCAGGATCGACGGCGAGCCCATCGCGTCCGGCACCTGTTCGTGCACCCATTGGAGGATCTCGAGCTGGTTGTTCGCCGCCGCCACGCGCATCGCGATCATCGGGCTCACGGCCTCCGAGCCGAAGTGGTCCACGAGCATCTTGGCGATGACAGCGTGACCCGACGCGATCGCGCTATTGAGCGCGTTGATGAACCCCGCGGAGCCGTGCGCCAGCAGCCACTGCACGACCTCCACGTGCCCCTCTTGGCTCGCGTCGGCAAGCGGCGCGTTCATCCAGTCGCTGCCCAGCACGTCGCGCTCCTGAAACCACTCGAGCACCGCCACGTGGCCGCCGCCCGCCGCCGCGTTCGCGCACACATCGAACCAGAACACGCGGCCGTGCTGCTCAACGATCCACTCGATCACGCTCAGCTTGCCCTGGCGCGATGCCCTCTCCAGCGCATGGGTCACGTAGCCCTGTGGACAGTAGTCCTTGCACAGCCACCGCACGAGCGCCATGCCTTCGTCGTTCGGGTCCGCTACGTCCTCCACCGCGTCCACTGCGTACACAAGCGCCGTGTTGAACACGAGCATGCGGTAGTACGGGTCCAACGGGATGGCGGACACCTCGACCGACGCCTCGCGCGCCGCGATGCGCTTCGCGAGCCGCAGCTGGCGCAACTCGCAGGCGCGCGGGATGCTCATGAACGGCACGCGCGCGTAGTCGGCGAAGTCGCTGATGAGCTGCACGGCGTCCGGAACACCCAGCACCTCCGCGCTCACGTGGCGACACACGACCTCCACGGCCACGAGCGGCGCCACGGGCGCCATCGCGTCCAGGTTGACCGTCAGCGCGCGCGACAGGTCAGGTCGGACCGCCTTCGCTGTCGGTTCTCCCGCGGCAGCAGCAGCAGCCTCGATGCACTGCTCGCCTTGCTCAGGTTGCTGCTGGCTACCCTGGTCCAGTACTTGAGAAGACTCGACGACATCCACGGACACGAGCGGCGGCGCGGGGGACGCGGCGGAGGCGTCCTGGGCAGAGGGCTGCGTCATTGCGGGCGTGGCGGCGGAGTGTGTGGAGCGGCGCGAGTTGGCGAATGAGCTTCTCGTGATGGAGGAGGAGGAGGATGTCGAGGTCGCTGAGACGCCATCTGCCATCTGATCACTTCACGGTACAGTACATGGGTACTCTTTTCGTGGACGATGATGGGGATCCATTCGTCCGTTAGCTATCTGTGTGTCTGTGTGGCTGAGGCTGAGTGAATTGCTTCTCACATGAGAGGGGTGCTATCCGCGAGCAGAGGCGGCGACGTGCTGTTGTCCCGTGTGCGGCTTGCTGGTGTTGCCGATGACTCCGAGGTGACTTCCTTCCTCTGGCAGTCGGTTTGCACTAAAGAGCACGCGCTGAGTGCGGAGTGCCCGCTGGTCCCTAAGGCGCTCGCTGGTGGCGGCGACACGGCCGTGAGCGCGCGCGCGTCGGGATCCGCTGTTGCTAGCAGTGGCACTCTGGCCGGCGACTCGCAGCCCGTGTCCGAGGTGCGTTCGTACGACGCGCTTCCGCCCAGCTCAACGGCTACTGAGGTCGTCGCTGACGCACCCGAAGTCGCCTCCGCTGCTGCCGGAATCGCCTCTATGAAGAGCGACAATGCTGAAGAAGACGGTGTTTTCGACACTGCAGCATTGGGCTTCGCTGGCGAGACGGACGCGTCGTTGCGCTCTCGCTCAGTGGCGACGTTCGTCGCCGTCGACGACCGAGAACTCCGACGCATTAGCACTCTCATCGCGGATGATGCCGACGCAACGACTGAGCCGGCGGACAGCGTCGACGCAGCAGGTGCGGACGCGCTCGCCTCCAGTGCGACTCCAGCTCCTGGGTTCTCGTCTGAAGGCGGAGACGCAGTCTGTTCACTGGTAGCAGCAGCAAGTGCAGCCTGGGTCGACAGCCGCCGCGCGTTATTCTTGACCTTCTGCGCGGTCTCCGCGATCGCTTCCTCGATCTGCCGCATCCACTCGGCTTTCGAGTACGCGCTCTCCGCGTACACGATGAACGACTTCTCCGGGTTGTTGATCTGGAACGCGTGCTTGTGCAGCATGCTGTCCGCGACGTCCGTGATGCGCGTGAGCTTCAAGCGCAGCGAGTTGTGCGGGTTCCAGTAGCCCGACAAGCTCTTGTCCGCGTACAGAAGCTGGTCGTTGAAGAGGAAGAAGCGGTAGAGCTGGTTGCGCGAACGGCATCTCTTGACTAGGTCGCCTTCGCGGATGAACTGCGTCGTGCCTCGAATGTACAAGTGGCTGCGACTGATCCTCTTGATGACCGAGTTGAGCTCCTCGGACTTTTGCTGGCGCTGGATCGTGCTCTTCATCTTGCTCACGAGCAAGTGGAGGTCGCCTATCACACGCCACTGGTCGTCCGCTGGCGTCGCAGTCTCGATGCTCTCCATCCACGCTCTCGACTCGCTCGCCGTCGTTGCAAACATCTCGTCCTTCGCAAGCTCGCTGCTGTTACTGTAGGTACTGCTCTCCAGATCGCCCTCGGCAGAGGCAGTACCGCCGATGTTGCTCTCATCGAGCGCGCTCTGCACCTTCGACAGCAAGTTACAGAACGCCTGCCGCTCGGTCGGCATGTCAAGGAAGAGGCACGTCGAGATGTTGAAGCGAAGCAAGTCGAGGCAGTGCATGGTCATCGACAGGTCGGACTGGTTGTCGCACAGAATCGAGGTGGACAGCGCGAGCATGTAGAACCACACGCGCTCAAACAGCAGCTTGATCAGGTCCGGACTGATGCACGTGTCGACGCCGACGAAGTTGAACGTGTGGTACGACTGGCTCAAATCCTTCAGTAGCTCTTCAAATTGCGCGACGGACTTTGTGAGTCCGACGCGGAGCTTGTCGTTCTCGAGATCCACCGTGCTAGTCTCGCGCGCTTTCGTCGTTTGGAGGAACCGCGTGCCCTTGATGTGCATCGGGTGGCGCGCGATGTCCTCGTAGATATCCTCCAGGAATCGCTTCGGGAGGTCTTTACCGTTGTCGATGCCGCGGTTGTTCTTCACAAACTGATCTTTCGACATCTTGTTCTTCTTCACTTGCGGATTGTGCAGGTCGGTGTTGAGCATGATGATCGAGTACGCGATGATCATCGCCGTGTCCGCTGACGAGAACGATGCTGGCGAGTCTTCCCAGAAGCACTGTGCGAACGCTTCCACCATGCGCTCGATCTTTTGCGCTTCGCCAGGGAGCCGGAACCCTCCATTCGTGAGGAAGTGCCGGAGCGACTCGACGAGTGTCAACCCCTTGAACGAAATCGCGCGGACGTACGACAGGCGAACCTGCGCTTTGAAGTCTTCGTCGCCCTCGCCAAGGTAGTCGCCGATCTCTGCCTCGTCAAAGAAATCGTGATAGATCCGCAGGAACGACGTCACGTCTCGCGGTGTCTCCTTTACGAAGCCCATCGCAACGAGGTACTCGATGGCTTTCTTCAGACTCTTCGACGATGCGATCTCCATCGCGCGCTTCAGGAACTGCTGGTTGCGCTTCTGGAGCTCGTTGCGCATTCGTATCGAGATGGTGCCGAACTTGGAGCCTCTCGGCGCGCTTCCGACTTTCTCAGCATTCCCTTGCAAACCTCCTCCGGGCGAGTTTGGCTGGCTCATCGGACTGGTTGGGTCACCGCCATGGGATTCATGCGGAACAGGCATTGCGAAAGATGGTGCAATCGAGGATGAGGAGACAGTGATATCGTCAGCTGCTTCGTCTTGCTCCCAGCCGCCATTTTCCATCGACAAGTGCCGCGTTCGCGCATCTCGGCTGATCAGATGTGCGTGCCCGCTGGCATCCATCACGCTGCGAGCGATCGCCAAGATCGAGTTGATCGCCTCGGCTTGCAGATGCGGCACCGAATCATCTCGCTCGTCCGCCAAACCGATGTGCTGGGTGCTCCCTTCGGCAATGCTGCAGAGTGCCGAGCAAAAGAACTCGAAGATCTTCCACTGCTGAACGCGGTCCATGTCGAAGTTGAGAAATATCTCGACGAGGTTGTGCGGAAGCTGGATCCACGGCGTGAGCTCTCGCATGATGTCCATCTGGTGGTTCATTGCACATATCGCGCTCGTGCGAAGTATGCGCAGGAAGACGTGCTCGAACATCAGCGCGAGCTCCACTTTCAAATGCCGCCGGTAGTGATTCCACAGCGTCGACACAAGAGTCAGCGTCGCGCGAAACACATCGCTGGACCAGATGAGGATGATGGAGTTGATCGTCGCAAATACGAAGCGCCGAATGATCTGTCCGAATGTGCGATCTTCCTTCGTGTGAACGCCAGCAGCAATGAGTGCGACGTTGAGCGCTCGAAGAGAGTTGACGATGGACAGGCAATCTTGGTCCGAGGAATGGTTCTCGCTCGCGTTCAAGGCTTTTCGGTGTACCGCCTTGCACAACGTGACCACGAGTTGGAGCGCGTTCCTTGCCGCCTGTCACGAATAAGCGCGAATATGTGAGAAGGGTACACAGAATAGTATGCATAGACACGAGACACGCTGCTTCCAAAAGTTGCTCACCATGGAATCGATGAATGCGCTCATCGACAACGTGAAGTCCGCGCAGAACGCAGGTGAGTGGATGGACGAGTGACTCTGGTTAGAGCACCGTAAGTGTGTCAGTATTGGCAACGGCACATCAGCGACGAACGGGGCACTGACCTTGAAGATCCCGAGCATCTTCTCGGTCGTATTCGCAATCTCGACACCGGAGCTGACATCGTCGACAAGGTGGAGGACGAAATCTCGTACCATGTCGCTCGTCGAGCTGGCTGGTGTGAGATGAGGAAGCTTGCCAGTCGCAGTCAACTGTTCGCACCGGTCACTTTCGTAGCGATTCATAATCTTGCACACGAGTTCGTCCTCCACAGACTTCACCAGCGCGGAGTCGAAGTCGCCGATGAAGATCACGGACTTCAGCGTCGCGTGGAGCAGTGGAGCGGTAAAACCGGTCGCGAACTTCCGGACTATCTGTAAACATCCGTGCACCACGAAAGATGAGTGTCCTGTGCACGAACAGATATCCAAGCAGCGCACCACCTTTCGGAAAAACGGGAGCGCCAGCGCGAATCGAGACTTGACCGCTTGATGACAGATCGAAGTGACTGCCTCGACCGCCACTTCTAGCCGACAGGACGCGAACGAGTCGTCTACGGCGTCGAACACGCCGGCATCCATGCATTGGGAGATCCCCTGCAAGGCAACCTCTGCAGCAACTCCGTGGCGGGTGTAGCACGCCAGCAGAATCGGGTACAGGTAGTAATCTCGAGCCTCTGACCAGGTGGACGAGTGATCTGCACGTGGCAGAGAGTGAGCCAAGTTTCACCCAAATTGTGTTTCACCAGTGTACGACGCAAAGGAGCAGCAGTCTTACCATTCGGTTCGTTTAGTTCGTTCCGATCGCTTGGCGGTTCGCCCGAGGTCGGATAAGTTTGCCGCACCTCCGTTGACTTCGCCGAGGATCGAACCGGAGACTTCGCTTTTGACGCAGATCTTTGTTTCACGATTGTGTGCAGGGTATCCGCTGCACTGGCACTGCTTTTCTGCTTCCGGGTAGATAGTGTCGCCTTGAGCCACAACTTTCGCATCTCGCTGAACGAGCTGAGCTGTGGGAGGTTCAAAGCGTCAGCGCACGAAGGAAATAGCATCCACCATTTCAATACACGAACGAACCTCTTTCTTGTAGCACAGACACACTTCAGTGCCTCCAGAGTTCATGTTGAGATCTGCGAGATGGCCGTCCGGAGATCGATCGACCTTCATGTAGCTGTTCAGGCACGGCAATGCAAGCGCACACACAGGGATATCGATTACGTCATGTGAGTTTGCAGTAACTCGGATGGCATTCACTTCACAACACGGATGGATACGCACTTGTATGGGAGCTTCTCGCCCTTCTTCGGGAACAGGACCATCAAGTCGACGATCGAAGAGGTCACGGAGCGCTTGTAGCACAAGTAAACCTTCTCACCTTGCGTTCCCTGCGTCGGTAGGCAATTCGAAGGGTTTAGTGTCACTCCTGTTTGCGAGTGAGCTCATGTTACGCACCGTGTTGAGATTGGCTGGAGCACCTCGTCGCTGGACGACTTCGTAGTCTGTCGGAACAAACTCCCCTCGCTCAGGAAAGATGACGATGATCTCACTGATCGGGAGTTTGTCTGCAGAACGATCTTTGCGTTGGCAGAGGTACATGAAGACTCCTCGCCCGCCTTTGTTCAGATCAGCGCGCAGTCCACTCGGTGAGCGCTCAAGCTGTTAAATGTGCAATTGATACATCGACAACGACATGAATCAACACCTCCAGGACATCAACCACGCAAGTATAACAGAGCAGGGATGCAAACGTGCTCACCTTCGTGAACCCGTCTGGCAGTGCGTCGCCCGTGAAGATCACTGCCAGATCGGTGACCGGTATCTCGTCCACATCGGCATGTTGCCAGCGCGGCACATCGTCCACACTCGTCCTGAGCAATACCAACAGTCAGCATCCCAGGTCATACACCAAACCTACCATCCACCAACCGCCGTGTTCACGTACTCGGGACTTGGGCGGCGCTGGTAGCTGCGCTTCCCCTTCTCGATCGCGTTCGGCACAAACGCCATCAGCCGCTCCTGTGGGCTGCGTGGCGGCACGAGAGGCGTCTTCCCAGCCATCGCGCTCTCTTCGCACTCGGACGCTGCGCTGGACGCTAGTGTGGCTTTGCGTGCCGCGCTGCTCTCTACCCCCAACGCGCGATCTTCGCCCACCGCCACCGATGCGTCCGTTTTCGCCAAGCAGAAGCTCGCAGTAGACGTGCGCTTGCGGTGCGCGAGGGTTTCGTGGCAGACGTCGCGGAGGAACGCAAACGCATCTTCGTCGGCGCTCGTCTCCTGTAACAGCGTGTGGATCGCGTTGCGCAGCACGGGTTCGTGTTTCCACTCGGGCAGAGCAGCGGCCACCTCGGAAGACTCCGGCGAGAAGTCGACCGCCTCGAACTTGAGGCGGTTCTTGCTGCGGCGGCGCGAACCCGGCGCGCGCGGGGTCTCCACTGCGCTGCTGCTCATTGCGTCGAATGCGGCGAGCGGCAGGCGGGGCGGAAGGCGGTGCGCTGCGCAGGGCACTGCGGCGGCGGGCAGGGCACGAAGGCGAATACTAATGATAGTGCGCGTCGTTTGGAGGAATGTATACGTATCCCACATCACCACACCACTCCACACCACGCCTGCTGCGTTCTTTCCGTTTCGCATTTCAGCAGGAGTGATGGTCACTTCAACATGCACCACACATTCCGCCAACCATGCCAGCAGCGACGCAGCACGACGGGAGAGCGCCGCCGCCGTCGTCGGATGCTGCGTGGCGCGCCAAGGAGCTGCGGCGGCGCGTGGACAACCGCCGCCTCGCCGCGCAGACGCTCGTGGCGGGCGACGCGTGGACCCTCGGGCTGCTGGATCCTGACGCAGCGGCAAGAGCAGTCAACACACCGGCTCCGCTCTCGTCTCTCGACCGAGATGTGTCGCTGTCACCATGGACTGCGGCTCCGTCGTCACTCCCACCAGCAAGTTCGTCGCCGGCACTCTCTCCAGCACTGGCAAAGTCGGGACCGTCACTTTCGATCTCCGACTCGACAACGACCCCGTCGGCACCGAAAGCACAGCAGACGCGATCCGCAGATCCCTTGAGTCCACGAGCGCCGCTCTCATCGTCCGTTTCGCTGCCGCAGCTCCGGGAAACGAGGCAAGAAGTGCTGGATATCCATTTGGATGTGGTCGACATGCAAGCCAGACAAGCCGCCTCGCTGCGCGTGTGTGACCAGCAGTTTACCGTCGAGCGGAACGTGCGGCAGCTCAGGTCGGGCATCTCTGCGGCGCAGCTGTCGATTCGTCAGAAGAAGGACGAATTAGATGCGCTGCAAAGACGCGTGTTGCGGCTCTCGAAGACGCTACACAGCGACGCGGAGGACAAGAACTTCGCCAAGATCAAACTGGTGCAACTCGATGAGATCCGCAAGCAGTGCTGCGGGATGAAGCGGTGCGCAACATGCCGGCGAGAGTTTCTGCAGCATGTTCTTGCAGAACACGAGGCGAGCTGCGCTGACATCAGGCGGAGAGAGGAGCAGCAGTTCTTCCATGCTGCAGGCAACGATTCCAGAACAGCTCCTAACCAGCTCGCCGATCAGAGACAACACAACAGCTTTACTGCCGCTGGTGATTCTGGTGGTGGTGGCGTCAATGCGCTCCGCTCAAAGACATGCCAACTCCCCAGTTTCGTCTCCCAGCCACCTCGAAATCTCCGAGTTGCAGACAACGCGAGTAGCGTCAAGCACAATGCAGTACTCTTGCAGTGGGATCCGCCAATCTTCACCGGATCCGCCCCGATCATCGACTACGAGTTGGCGTTCTCTCGCTGCTCGAGTGTGATGAAGCGTGTGAAAGACGGTGAAGCGAACGAAGTCCGAGCGTTCCAAGCTTTTCCACCGCAGACTACCTCGCGATGGTGTCTCCAGCTCCCCGTGGCTGAAAATGCGTTTTGGGTTCGAGACCTCGTGGCCGATCAGGAATACGGCGAGTTCTCTCTTTGTGCGATCACAAAGAACGGCAAGAGCCAGCCGAGCAACACAATTGAACTCGTGAGGACGGCGTCGCCGGTGCCTCCGTCCAGCCCATGCTTTCTAAGCGCAGGGGCTGTCACCGCGAAGACGATTTCGCTCGGATGGCTAGAACCGATGGACGACGGCGGATCCGCGATCGAGTTCTACGAGGTCGTCTTCAGCGAAGCCGTCATGCACGACACGGTGACAGATCCTGCTCGGGAGCAAAAGAATTTTCTCGACGTGTCGGAAGTCGTCTACAAGCAACGCCGCATACGCACACTTTCGAGCGCTACGACGTTCACGATCACGGAACTGCTGAGTGGCAAGGAGCACAAAGACTTCCGCGTTCGAGCCGTAAGTCGAGCTGGCATCCCAGGCGAGTTCAGCGGTGTGGTATCGTCAATTTTCACGGTCGCACCTGGAAATGAGTTCAAGTTGCTCGACGAGCTTCAAGCCGCTGTGAACTCTCGCGCGCGCATCGTTGACTCGCAGTTTCTCAGCGGGTTCATGCAGCGGTATGAGCGGAATCACTACATTCAGCAAGTGTCGCGGTTCATCGTCTCTTTGCATCCCGAGTTGGAAGGTAAAGTCGACATCATCTTGCAGCGTACGGACATGAGCTGGTCGGACGAAGAAGAAGACAACAAATCCGAGAACGAAGGAGGCACAGAAGACAGACGCAATGGACTGCGCTCCGAGACTCCGAAAAAACGATTCGACGACTTGACCGAGGATGAGCAGATCCAAGAGCGGCGGCGGCAGTTCCATTTCCGCATCTCCGATCTGAGCGCGAGGCTGAAAGATGCCGAGTACAATGTTCAATGGAGCAAGGACCGGCGAATTGATCTCGTGGCTCTGATACGCGCCGCAGAAGAACGGATACTCGAAAAGCAGGCGGAGCTCGAGCGCGCGAAGATGTTCAAAGGTCCGCAGATGGACTCGGATGTGCTCGAGAACGGTCTACAGCGGTTCTACACGAAGGATCTCATCTTTGCGCTCGAAGACGAGATCGGCATCGAGCAGCTCTATATCGTGGACGCGAAGAGCGAGATCATACAGGTCGAGAACTACCTGCGTGCAGATGAGAAGAAACGCGACGCGATCCTGTGGAGACTGCAGAACCGCAGAGATGCGCTCGAAAAGTTCGAGTTGGATCCAATTGGTGGCGTTGACAGCGTCGGCGCAGACACAGTCAAAGTCGCGAGCTTGGCGCGTCTCCGCAAGGGAGTCTTGTATCGCGCATTCTCGGCATTCGTGGAGAACCGCGCCGCTGCGATCACGATGCGAGCGAAGGTGCGCGCCACGCTGATGCGGTTTCTGAACTATCGTTGCCGAGTCGCCTTCGGCCATTGGGTGTGGGTTGTTCGCAATGTGCTGCGACGATCCGATGCCTCTGGAGTTGGCGTGTATGGTGTCGGAAGCGTCGGGTTGGTGAATGCTACACTCGACCGAGATGATCTAGTGCTCCAGAGCCAGGAGTTGTTGCTCCAGCTGCGCTCGACTGATGAACGGCTCAAGACCATCGTTTTGACAAAAGAGCAGCAAGCAGAGCAGCCTCACTTGACGGCGAGGAGCGCTGACGAGAGCCGACAGCTAATCAAGCGTGACACCAAGTTCTACCCACTTGTGCTCGAGGCGGACGCCAAAATGGATGTCGAGGATTTCGAGGGAGCGCGCGCGTTGTACAACCTCGTGCTCAGCAACGCTCAGTGGGTGGAAGGCATGGCACAGACGCAGATTCTGCAGCTGCTCTACAAGCTCGGCAAGGCGAACTCCCTGCTGAAGAACTTTGAGCAGGCACTCACGCTTCTCAATCGATCGTCGTTCCTGGCGATGCGTCTTGGCAACCGCGCTGACGAAGGAGCGAGCACGCTGCTTATCGCCGATGTCCACTTCGCGCTCCGCTCTCTTCGACTTGCAATTGACAGCTACGAACACGCGCTGCTGTGTTTTGAAGCAACTGGAGACAAACGGGGTCAGGTCGCGTGCTTTCGGGGCTTGCAGGAAGTGTACTCAACGCTTGAGGACAAGGAGATGGTGCAACTCAATCGGCAGCAAGCAGACGACATCGAGTTTGCGCTGTCGAACAAACTCGCCGGTGCTGCTCAAGTGCTTGACGATCTGCAGAAGCGTCTCGTTGGTGTTGGCGCAGAATCGTCGACTGAGATCACACTGGAGCGCGTCGGAGCAGTTGTTCCGAGACTGCGGACGCAGCGTATTCAGCACAAGCTTGACATCGGTGAGGAGCAAAAGCTCGTCTCGAGGCTTGAGAAACTCCTCGTCGAGAAGAAGGCGCTGTTGGCACAAGGTGAAGTGGATCTGAAGCGAGCGCTCGCGAGTGACACGTCCCAGGTGGATTCGAGCGTGATCAGTGGCTCAAGCGCGCGATATGAGATCGAGGATTTCAAGAAGAAACTTGCAAAGCTCATGGGCAGTGTCCAGGTGGGCGAGGGGCATATTGCAAAGGAGATCGCGAACGCCAAGGTCCGGATCCGCAACTCGGAGGACGAGATCAGCGACCTGGAGAAGGAACTGAGTGTGGAAACTGGCGACCTGATGCGCCAAATCCTGGGGAAAGACAAGTTGCGGTGCTTCCGCTTCAGCGCTACGAACGACGCGCTCAAGTGTGTCATCGGCACTGCGAGCCACGGCGTTACTACGTGCTGCGCGAGCTCTGAGCTGACAGGTCTCCTTTTCGATCTGCTCACGGGAGCGTGTCTCGGCCAAGCGGTCGGCGATCCGCACCGGCAGCATTTGGGGCCACCTGTCGGCCACCAAGCGCAGATCGTGTCTCTTTACTACGTCGGCAATCGTATCTACACCGGCGGAATGGATGCTGCGCTTGGCGTGTGGGAAGTCCAAGACACGGCAATCGGAGGTGGCTGCGCGGTCGCGCTCGTGAAAATGATGCTCGAGTTTGACGCGGCAGTAGTGAGCATCGTCGCTGACTCCCAGCTGCTCGTCTGCGGCTGCTCTGACTGCGATGTGTTCGTGTTTGACGCAGAGTCGCTCGCGATCGTCGCGCGCGTGATCGGTGCACACGATCGAAGTATCATGGCGATTGCCGTTGATAGCACCAGGAACTGGTTCATCACCGGCGGAGCGGACAACCGCGTGAAAGTCTGGGAGCTCGGAGCGAGCTCAAGCAGCACTTCACGCCGCAGAGCCCAGTTGCAATACTGTCTCGAAGCTGAGCGGCGCGGATACGAGTACTTCAACGGCCACTTACACCCAATCACCTGTTTGAAGCAGAGCTCGAGCGAGGTTGTGAGTGGCGACAGCAACGGCCGCATCATCGTCTGGAACCTCGACGCCGCGGACGAGCGCAAGCTACTGCGCATTTGCGATGTGCACAAGAACATAACAGTGGTCTGCTTGCAGTTCGATGCGACGCGTATCGTGAGCGGCGGGCAGGACGGCGGCATTTGTGTGACGGACTTTGCCACGGGGCATCTCATCCAGTCGCTGCGCGGTCATTCGACGAGCGTTCTGGACCTGCAGTTCGACCGCAAGCGCCTCGTGAGCATGTCTGCTGACGGCAAGCTGCGCTTGTGGTACTGGCAAAGCCGCGTCGGCTTGAGGGCGACGAAGAAGTATCACATCCTTGGCGCAGGCGAGACGCTCAAGGCGCTGTCGCTCAAGTACCGCACGAGCATCAATCAGTTGCTCAAGTGGAACGGACTGCCCGACTCGAGCAAACTCTACCTCGGCCAGAAACTCATCGTAGGCGT
The DNA here is from genome assembly GCA_023333695.1 of Globisporangium yorkense. Classification (NCBI taxonomy): domain Eukaryota; phylum Oomycota; class Peronosporomycetes; order Pythiales; family Pythiaceae; genus Globisporangium; species Globisporangium yorkense. The sequence continues at coordinate 44,315 of JAASFH010000015.1, forward strand.
TGACGCGAACGACAGCATCGCCGCCGACGAACTCAAGACACTCGACATGGCATTCTCTCGCGCGTTCGGGCAGTTGTCGTCGGAGAACCTTGCGTTCGTGGCAGCAAACAAGGCCAAGAGTACGAACGTCGAGGCGCAGTGGGCATCGAAGAAACTCGCGCTGCTGGCGAAGGAGTATTTCCCGCCGCTTGATGACGAAGTCGACGCTGAGACGGAGCACGGGGCTGAGAGCGATGGCGACGATGACTCGAGCTCCGACTCCGATATGCCCGTCGGTTCGGACGCGGAGGTCGCTGCGGATGATGAACAAGACGAAAGCAAGTGACGGAAGCTGTCGGAGCAAGTGAACATGATCAAAAGCAGCTTAATTCTGAAAGAGCTCCAGTGAGCACCGTGGCCGGCGCATCTTTCAAGACCGACTGCGACTGCGACTATAGAGATAGTAACGTGCAAACACAGGATGACGCTGGTCGTCACACGACGCTGTTGCTGTCGTCCTCGACCGCAGTGCACCACGCCGACTTGCTCTCCAGAAACATGTTGCAGCTCCGGAACGCTGCGCGCGCGTGGTCGCCGGAGAAGAACTCCCACGCGGTGTAGAACCAAAACGCGACGCACTTGCGGTAGTCGTTCGGCTGCGCCGACTTCTTGAGTGACAGGATCTTCCGCCACTCGTCGAGCACGAACATCGACAGGATGTCCTCGAAGTGCGACTGGCGCAGCGGGTTGCGCGCCGTGGAGAACGTCGTCCAGAACTTGCCGTGACCCTCGAGCTGCTTGATTCCCTCCGTGAACTCCGGTGTCTGGAACACCTCGATGTCCGCGTCGAGCAGGAACGCGAACTTGTCGCTGTACTTGGCTTCCTCGTCGTAGAACTTCTTCCACGTCACCGCGAAGAACTGCAGCGCCTCGTGCGGGTCGTGCACCTTGCTGCGGTGCATGCTGTAGGCGTGGCGCAGCTTCACAGGCTTCTTGCGCTCCCAGTGCCACTCCTCTGTCGGCGGGAAGATCGCCATCGGCACCATCACCGAGCCGTTGCCGCAGATCGCGACGTACACTGACACGAGCTCGTTCATGTCCCGATTTGCTGCGGCAGTCACCGCCGACGCAGCACTGCTGTCGCCGGCTGCACTGGGGCTCTCCTTTGGTGTCGTGGCCGCCGACCCCGTCGCCGACCCATCGTCGTCCTCGTCGTCGTCGTCGGTCGCGTTCGGGTCGGGCTTGTAAAAGTCTAGCCGAGTCACAAAGTACATGAACTTTGTCGGGAACGGCTTGTGCTCGAAGAACTCGCCGAGCTGCTCCCGCAGCGTCGTCATGTCCTTCTGGTACGCCTCCTTCTCCTCGGGCGACACGTAGAAGTCGCTGATGCTCGGGCATTCGAGCGCGTGCGTGGCCGTGGGGTCGATTGTCGTGGGGAACCCGAACACGTCTGAAGACACAGAGCACAAGACCGCGTGAGTGGCAGCTGCCGCATCGCACGACACCGGAACGTTACCAGCTTGACGCACTGATGCCTTCGCGGCCGACGTCCTTGTGCGTGACGTGCAGTGCGTGCTTGACCTCGTCGAAGCTCGTGTTGCTCGAGCAGTACTTGTTGTAGCCGACCCAGTACTGCGCGTACGTCTCGTTGAACACGAGGTGGCCGCGCTGGATCGTGCTGGCGCACACGAGGCGGCTCGGGTCCGTGGCGCGCAGGCGGTCGATGTTCTTCTTCCAGTCGCGGATCTGCCCGGTCTTGACGCCGTATTTTTGCGCCGTGACGGCGATGAGCCCCGTGCGGTCGGCCTCCTCGATGATCTCGAGCTTCTTGCCGACCGTGAGTCCGCGATCCGCCTTGCCGCGCGCCATGTCCCTTGATAAGCGAGCTGGCTGCTACTGTTGAGCTCGGCAGAGAAGTACTGTGAGCGGCTCCAGCGAGTTCTCTTTTACTGGCCCTCCTCGGACGAGGTTTTTCATACCAAGTCGAGGTTTTTTGAAAAAGCGCGGGAAACCAAAAGTGTCTGCGCTTCAAACGCCTTCTTACTCTCTTCAAGTCTGAAAATAATTTCTAAGAACACTGAACAAATAGTTTCGAAGTCGCCCATATATTTTCTCTCAGACTGACTCAACACACAGTCAGCACACCACTTTGGCCAGCATGGCGGACCCCAAGGCGCCGCCGCCGCTGCTGCGCTCGCCCTGGCTCAGCCACGAGCTCTTCGCCGCCACGAAGCGCGCGGCCAGCGCGCCGGACGGCGTGGCGCGCGCCAAGCGCAGCGCGCTCGCCAAGGTGGCGCAAGAGCTGCGGCGCGGCCGCGGCCACCTCGACCAGCAGCTGCGCGAGCTGGAAGGTCAGCTGCTCGGCGTCTCCGACTTCCTCTCCGGCGTGCGCACCACGCTCTACACGGACCGCGGACTGCCGGAGTCCGTGGAGCTCGCGGTCGGAGGCGCAGCTGCTGCGCCGATTCCTGGGGTGCTGAGCGCTATTGCGGCTGCCGAGCTGGGGGACGTGGGCGCCGCGTCGCCCAACACCGCGGGGCTGCGCAGCAAGTTCGTGCAGCACAGCTTCCCGGGCGTAGGCGCAGGCGACAAGGCACCGCCGACGCACGCAGCAGGCACCGCGGTAGAGGACGACCTGGCGGCAGGTGAGTGAGCCTGTGTGGATGTGGATGGCTCTTGCAGGTGATAGAGAGCGGCTAACAGATGAGGTCGGTTGTATGGCACATACGTGGGGCGCAGACACGCCGTGCACGACAGTGGGGTTGTGGAAGTACGCGACCGCGTACGATATCTTCAAGGGCGTGACGCAGGAGGACGTCGAGGCCTCCTTGCAGCTCGAAGGTGCGGGGGGCACTTGCTGTCCTGTCAGCATGTGGCTGTGAAGTGTACGCGAACTGATCGCGGGTGCTGTTTTCCGTGCTCCAGAAGTCGAGGCTGTGTCCGAGACCGAAGCCGGCGCAGTGCTGGACGGAGCGATGTACGAGCCGAGCAGCGAGTCGAAGAAGAGGCTGGCGGCGCAGGTGCTCGGCGCGCGGGACGGCTCGGCTGCGGACGACTTCCTGAAAGCGGTAGGTGACTTGGCACCAGCAAACGGCGTTGCTCTGTGCGTGTATGAGGCAAGTGTACTTACCTGCCGTTGTTTGCTCCGTATCAGAGACTCGTGGCAGCGCTGATGCCGGTGTCAGAGCGGCGAACTGAAGGCGCTTCCTCCTCCACCTCCTCCTCTCCACAAACAGTGTCGCTTCCTCCGGACGAGTCAAGTGGGAATGACAAAGCGGAGGAGAAGCACGAGACGAAAGCGGAAACAGCCACGCCGGAGGTTGACGCGTGGAGTGCTCGCGGCGTCTCTGATGCGCTGCGGGATGTCGGGCTGGTCGAATGCAGCGACAGCGAGCTGCGCAAGCGCATGCGGGACCCTGAGGACGACGAAGTGAGCTGCGAGCTGCGCGAGCTTAAGTTCATGCTGCGCGACCAAGTGCACCGGAACAACGAGGCGAAGCGCGTGCTGCGCAACGTGCTCCAATCGTGCGTGTGCCTAGTGTACCGAAGCAGATGCGCGGTGGTGGAAGCAACTTGAGTGCGCTTACAATGTCGTCTGCTCGACTCTGCAGCACGAAGCCGTGGCTATCACGAGAGGAGGCGGCGAACCAGGCGATAGAGAAGGAGTACCAGAGTCTGTGGCGGCAGAAGCAGGTGCGTCTGGCGCGCTCTTTTGGGGAGAGTGTGCTGGTTGGCTGTCCGCTCACCCACATTGTGGTCGAGTCTCAGGAAGCGGAGCGCAAGAAGAAGCTCAAGGACAAGAAGCTGATGCGGAGAGAAGGTGAGCGTGTGTGTGCTGGGCTGCCAGTGCGTCGAAGGCTGACGGTCGCGCTGCAGTGTTGCCAGGGTCTGGCGAGTTCAGCTTCGCTGGCGTCCAACTTCCTTAGGACTTTGGAGGCTGCGAGCGCCGACCGGCTCCGTCTCCGAAGAGGAAGGTTTTGACCAGGGGACAACCGAGTCTGCTGCGTGCGCCAGCATATTTATTAGACGCTGACCGCGACGACACCTAGAGCAACGAGGGTGACTACAGCGCCCTCGCAATGAACACGAGTTTGCGGGCGGTTGAAAGAGGGAGGGAAGGTTCCATTGCGCTGCTTCTTGAGACACCGACTGCGAGATCTCGTCGTGTACGCGTCGATTCACTTGCCGAGCGGCGGGAAGTCGGCGTTGTACCCCGCGCTTCCACTGCGCACCGGCGACGGGTTGCTGCTGCTCTGGTGCTGTCGATTGTGCGGCGACGGGTATCCCCCGTAGCCGCCGCGGTTCAGGCTCATGCCTGCTGCTCCCGGAGGCGGCGGCGGCGGCGGTGGGTTGCCCATCGGGAACCTGCCGCCTCCACCGCGGAAGTGGTCGGGCGGCGGCGGCGGACGCATGTTGTCTAATCTATTGAACTCGCCCGCCGGGAAGCGCCGACCTGGAAGCGGGGGTTGCTGCTGCTGCTGCTGCTGCTGCTGCTGGACGTAGCCATACTGTTGTCGCTGCTGCTGTTGCTGTGGCGAGTCGTAGTACTCCATCTGAGGCGCTGGAGGGAACCGACCTCCAGCTTGGTGTGGCAGCGGGTAGCGGTTGTAGCTGTTGGCATTGTCGCCGCCGCCACCAGTGCTGCTGTTGCTGCTGCTGCGAGACGGTCGGTACGCGTCGTGGTTCCGCGTGAAGTCCGGGTCGTTCAGCTCCTGCTCGCGGTTCCGCCACAGCACCTTGCTCTCTTTCCAGTTGTGCGCGCTCTGCACGCGCGGGGTCGACGAAGACCTCTCGGGAGTGGACTGCGCGCTCCGACTCGGCTCCGACGAGTGAACCTGTTGCTGCTGCTGCCGTTGCGGGGATCTCTCTGCTGCTGCGCCGCCTCGTCCTCGTCCGCGACCGCCAAAGCCTCGAGATCCATCCGGACCGGACGCCTGCTGGCTATTGCTGTTCATCTTCGACGCTCCGCCGTTGCCATTGCCGCTCCCGCCTTTGCCGTTCGTGCTCGCTGGCGTCGACGCGTTCGACGAAGGCGACACCGCGGACGCCGACGACGTCGACGAGTCGGCCGAATCTTCGCCGAAGATGCGCGCGCGCGCCTCCGCGTACGCTCGTTCCCGGTCCTGCATCGACCTCTGCGCGTTCTTGGCGTCACCGGGTCCTCTGCCTCCGTTCGCGCCCGGTCGCGACGCCGCGCGCTTGCGCACCATGATCTTGGGCACGACCGCCGGCGTCCCAGTCTGCTGCTGCTGGCGGTCCGACGACAGGTCGATGAGGAGCACGGTCGGCACGGCGCTGAGCGCGGTCTTGAGCAGCGTGACCGCGCGCGCCGCGCTGCCGTCGTAGCCGCCGGCGCCAGGCGCGTACTGGTTATAGTCCGCAGTCTGGTGCTCGAGCCCGCAGCGCTCGGCGAGGCGGTGGATGATGAGCCGGTGGTAGGACGAGAGCGGCGGGAAGACGAGCTGCAGCTCGCGCGGGTTCTTGAGGAAGCGCACGATCTGGTCCTCGAACTTGAGCAGCGTGAGGCGCTCGCGCGGGTTCTCCAGGCACGCGATAAGCACGGGGTCCATGGGGCCGCGCGCGCCGCCGTCGCTTTCATGGGCGGCCGCCGCAGCGCTCGCTGTGGCCGTGCTCACAGGCCGCGCGTCCGCCAGCACGCGCTCGTACGCGCCGCCGTCCTGCGCAGGCGCCGGCTGCTGCTGCACGAGGCGCAAGTGCGCGAGCGCCTGCGCGGCGTCGAGCCAGTCGTCGTCCCTGTCGCCAGCGGGCAGCGGGGGCGAGCGCTCGTCGCGAAGCATCAGAGCAGCTGACGGGCGGAGGAGTGGGGAGGAGATGCGAAGAAGCTGCTGGTGGCGATGGCGCGAGCGGTGGGAAGCGGGCACGTCCGCGCGGCACCGTTCGTCCGTCCGTCGCACGTCCTCCAGAGGCTGAAGTGCGGCGAACAGTAATGTATGGGGCAGGGATCACGAGCCGAATGAAGCGCGTTTTAGTGCAATGAAGAGACGAATTAGATTGAGCAACATGAGGTTTAGGCAAATGAGAGCTACGAATAAGTCAAAACTTGGTATTTTAGGCTAATATGGTACCTAGGGCGACAAAACCGCACTGAAAACCTCCTCCCAAAAAATACCACCCCCGGGGGGCAGTACTTATTCGAGTCATCCGTGGGCTTCCTCCTAGTGAGCAAGTCGTACCTGGTTCTCGCCGACATCGTCGTCGTCGTCGTCGATCCCCAAGCGTTCCTACCTGTTGTTGTTGTCGTCGTTGTCGATAATGATGCGCGTCGCCTCGCTCGCTGCAGCCCACCCCCCCGTCCCGCCTGCCCAGCAAGCTGCAGACCCAGCAGCAGCAGCAGCCCGCGCGCCGCTCGCAGCCTCCCGATCTCCCCCCTTCTCTTCATATGTGTGTGTGATACCTCTCTCTGTCGCGGAAGAGAGGGGAGTCGGGAGGCGCTCGCACGCTTGAGCTCGCTGACGCCGCAGCCTGGGCTCACGACCCGCAGCCGCCACGCGCTCGCTCGGATCGACGCGCCGGAGACGCCGAAGAGACTAGGTAGTCTCCGTCGTCTGGTCTCCGTGCGTCTTGCCTCGGCGATGGTAGCTGTGGTGGTAAGACCGCTGCTTCCGGTCCGCGTGCTTGAGCGTCTGGCTGAGCGAGTTGAGCTTCTTCCGCGGCAGGGCCAGGTCGTCCCCGTCGATGTAGATGCCGCGGTGGATGTCCAGGTCGCGGAGGTGCACGCGGTCGACGTTCCCAGCTGCCACAGGCTGCTGCGTCGCGTGCGGACGCAGACTTTGCGGCTCACTCCCATCATCCTCGCCACCGACGATCTCAAAGTCCTCGTCGTCGCCGTCATCACCAGCATCGAATCTGCCAGCAGCAGCAGCAGCAGCAGCAGCAGCAACTTTCGTTGCTGGTGACGCCGCAGCAGACGCCGCACCAGCACTGGACGCAGTTGGTCGACGCCCGGCGTCGTCGCGATCCCCACCACGATTCCCACGTTGATCCCCACCGAGAGTGTCGCCACCGTCGCGTTCATCAGCAGCGCTCGCGTGGCTGCCGCTGAAGTAAAACTTCTGCAGCAGTGCCTGGCGGATCTCCTCGCGCTTCGGGTGCTCCTGCTGGATGATGCGGATGCGCTCCATGGACGCCTCCTCCTGGCGGCGCAGGCGGTCGTACTCCTCGGCCTCCTGTGCCTGCAGCTCGAGTGCGAACGTGTAATCCGGGTCGTCGCCGGCGTCCGCGGCACGCTCTGTCATGGGTACCTCCTGCTGTACGACGCTCATGACGCCGAACTCGCAGCCAGCGCTGGGCACCTCGACGAAGCACCAGCCGACCTGGCGGTCATCGCCGAAGCGGCCGGCGATCTCGAGCTCGAACTGCTCCTCTTCCTCGCGCTGCAGCTTGGCGGCGAGCTCCTCGTCCATGACGTCGAATAGGTTGACGCTGCTGTGGGAGCGCGCGGAGGCGGCCGCGGGGCTGCCCCACGGGTTGCGGCTAACGCTCATGCTCGCGACGACGGGAATGTTGCTGGAAGCGTGGCGACGGTGGAGCGTCGGCCGTGAGAAGCAGGTAGGTAGGTAGGTTGAGCCGCTTGCTCGCTGGTGCTGGCTGCTGCTGCTGGCTGGTGACGCGGTCGCTCGGCGATGACGCGAACGTGGGCGCTCACACTGCTGCTTTAGGCTCGGAAGCGTGGGCAGGCTTCGTTTCAAACTATCAAGAGTGGCGAGCGGGAAGTCTTCCTGTCCTTTCCATACATATCACTATCGAAGGGAGTGTGGCTAATAAGACGATGCGTTTGTACCCGAATTCGAGAAGCAAATCACACTCGATAGAACAAAGAGCGTTGGTCGCGTGTGAGTGCGGGTGCGAGAGGAGAAAAACAGAAATAGAAATAGAAAGTAATCCTGTCAAACTCGATCGTTTGGCACACGGCTTCTTTCGCAGTGTATCCATTTGAAGAGGCTCAGCGTACTGCTCCACTCGACTTAAGTTCGACCGTACAGAAAGCACGCAAAAAAGTGCGATTGTTTGCGAAACGTCTGTGTGCACCACACCACGCACGCCAGGCGCAGAAAAGGAGGCTGACGTGCGTTGGGACTGCTGATCCCGGCTTGCGCAAGGATGCCTTGCCACGGCATGTGTGACGATACCTTTTCTTCAGTCAAGTTTTGGCGCCATGGTTGATGCCGATATTGGCTGTTCATCGAGCTCACACATGATCCCTTGCACAAGCGGTCCTTTATCGTATTCAGGTGGATCACCAATGCGACGGCTGAGGCTAACTAATAGCGATACAGTCGCTCGCAAATCTTCATAACGCGGTCGGAATGTGTGATAAACGCACCTTTCTTTGACATTTCTCCGTAGTGTGGTGCACACAAATCAACTGAACGTCAGTGTTGTGCTGACTTTATTCTCCTCACATCTTTCCATTCGTCAAAAGTAGGTGCTAGTTACATATTCTGTAACAGAAGTCGGTGTTTCTGCATTCTTTCCCAAATATCACTGCATGAGTGTGAAGGAATAGTGATTGTTGTCAAAACGAGCTAATGGGAGAGAATTCGCTCGACTGTCCATCGACGGCGAACATGGCGGAGAGCGCGCTGTGCAAGTCCTAACGCCTGGCGTACACCACCAGCAACAGTGTTCTTTGCCATGGAGGCTTTCGCGCCACGTTGCTCGAGAGAGGAAGCTCCACGAACAGCCCTGTTTTTGTGGCGCGCAATTGCGAATCTCAGCGCAATTGCTAAAAGAACGCGTTTTAGTCTAAAAAGGTAAAATTACAAAGTATAGAGAGTCCCAAAGAGCAGCGAGTGGAAATCAAGGGGAAAAAGTCAGAGCGCAAAAAAGTTTGGGTGCGTCGCCAACAAACAGATCTCAGTGTCTCGAGGAGCTGGCTGCTGGGTGTGCTTGAGAGTGTGTGCACAATGCCCAGATAGTGTAGCAGACAGCAGCGTCGTGTTCATGCTGCGCTGCAAACTCCTCCTCCTCTCGAGTACGGCTCAGCTGCGTTGCATACAAAAACTCTTATTCTTCTCCTCCTTCATGCTCATTTTACAAATTCGTCTGCTTTTGAAGCATATAAACACCAAGTCAACCACTCGAAGCAGCCGCAACACTCAACCACAATTTGTGCCTTCTTCAAGAACGAGCATTTTCGTCGCCCTTTCTTCCCTCTCGTTCCCTCTCGGAGCGAAAAAAGGACAGATGTTCCCTCTCATTGTGCAACAGCCGTATCTTCTCACTGTTTGCTTCCCCCTCATCCCGCAATCACCTGCTCTTTGCATGCTGCATCTGCTTCTCGAGCATCACTTTTCCAATTGGTGGAGGGCCACTCGAAGCTACCAAGAAGCGCCTCGACGACAAGCATGCTCCCCGCGCTCGTGAACAACGTCGGCACGTGGGCCAGGAGCCGCAGCGCCAGCATCGGCGGCGGCGGCGACCACGAGAGCGACCTGCTGGCGCTCAAGCACCGGCTCACGGCGCACGTGACGCGCACGCGCACCGCCAGCTCGCAGATGGACCTTGACCTGGAGTCTGACAACCCGCTCAGCGACGACCTCACGGAGACCGAGAGCGCGGTCTCCGCCTCCTCGCCCTCGTCCGCCAAGCACCATCCGCCGCGCTCGCTCCACGCCGCGAGCTTCGACCCGTACGAGGTCTCACACCAGCAGCAGCAGCAGCAGCAGCCGGCCCCGCTGCGCGCCACGGTCTTCTCGTTCGCGCGCGCGGGGCTCAGCAAGCTCCACAAGCTCCCAAACGCGCGCGCGCGCAAGCCCCACACGCGCAGCGTGGACGAGCTCTCGGAGAGCGACTTCGCGCCTTTCGCGCCCGGCACGGTCGTCTCCACCAAGTTCGGGCTCGGCACGGTCGTCGACGTGCGCGAGAGCGACGGCATCACGGCCGTGCAGCTGCAGAGCCGCCCGCCCATGATGCTCTACACCGCCGGCCACGACGACGAGTACTACTGCGTGCCGGCGCTCGTCGGCGACTGGGTGCACACCCCCGCCGGCGAGGGCTGCGTGCTCAGCTACGACGCGGACGACCAGATGTACGCGATCCGCATCGGCGGCGAGGTCGAGTACGAGTGCCGCGTGCGCCAGGCCGACGTGCAGCGGTACGTGCGTCCGCGCCGCAACTCGCTCGGCAGCGCGCCGTCGTCGGTCATCCAGAAGGGCATCTCGACGGCGCTCAAGACGATTGTCTCGACCTCCTCGGGCATCTCGGCGTCCACGTACCACTTCGTGTCCAACAAGCTCCACCACGGTCAGTGCGTCATCACTGCGTTCGGCTCGGGTTACATCACGGCGTTCGACTCGGCGCAGAAGACCGTGCAGGTGCAACTCACGTGGGGGGCGACGGCGTACCTGAACGCCGACATGATCAAGTTCTACCCGAAGGCGCTGGTCGGCATGGAGGTGTCGACCAAGTTCGGCGCGGGCCGCGTGGAAGCTCTGCGGCCGGAGGACGCGATCTACACGGTGCGTCTGCACGACCCGAAGGACGGCGAGAGCGACATCGTGTACGTGCACGAGTCGGACGTCGCGCGCCTCCGGCGCCTGACGAGCGCGGTCGAGAGCGTGCAGAAGCAGGTGCGCGGCCGGTGGATGGCGTTCGCGAACAAGCGCTTCGCGAAGGGCGAGCGCGCGTCGACGTCGCGGCCGGAGGAGGAGATCCACACCGCCGGCATCTAGGCGCTGCGGCGGCAGATCCCCCTCGACACGACGACCAGAAAAACTATTTTATTGAGCCAGGCGACGACGCAGCAGCGACGGCGGCACCGGCGACGAGGACAGCGCCGTGCCGCTCGCTCGCTCGAGCGCTTGTGCTACCAGATGTGTGTTGATGCGTATGAAGAAGATCAAGGCGCGCAAAATGAGCGCGGACGAATGAACGCGATAGTCCCCGACACGAAGCTCCCAGGGCGAGACGCGCCGTCTATCGGTGACGGCGCTGTCTTCACTGCTGCTGCGATCGAAGCGCGGCCGGTTGAGCGCGTGCGGTGGACACCAAGTTCGACGTAAGAAGTGACCACTTTGGCACTTGCAAGTATAACACAGCATAAGATCAATGCAGGATGACTCTGGTCCTATCCGGTTGCGAACCAAAGATGCTGTCTGAAGATACTCGGATCGACGCAAGGTGTCTGTCGACTCTCGATAGCGAGCGTCACATTCCAAACTCCGCCGTTCGCTCTCGTCCTGGTTCCAGTCGTCGAAGCATGATGCGCCGAGCGTCAAAGTGCGCGCCTGTGGTCGAGTTCGTGCCGGACCTGGTCTACTACATGACGACAACGGTCGACCCCGTGGCGTCCGACAGCATCATCCACTTCTCGATCGACACGAAGCTGCACTACAACAACTTCTACCTCGACTTCGGCCCGCTGAACCTCGGCTGCACGTTCCAGTTTGCCCAGGTGCTGAGCAAGATGGTCGCGTCGGCGCTCGAGACGAAGCGGAAGATCGTGTTCTACTCGTCGCCCGACCCGAGCTTCCGCACAAATGCGGTCTGTCTGCTCTGCTGCTGGGGCGTGATCGCGAACGGCATGCGACCGGAGGACGCCGTCGCCAAGTTCTCGGCCATGAGGTTCCCTGCGTTCCACGACGCGAGCCCCATGGAATGCGACTACAAGCTCACGATCCTCGACTGCGTCAAGGGGGTGCTCAAGGCGCTGCAGCTCGGGTACGTGGACCCAGTCACGTTCGACGTGCGCGACTACCACCACTACGAGCAGGTCGAGAACGGCGACCTGAACTGGCTGTCCCCCAAGTTCCTCGCGTTCGCCGGTCCGCACGACACGTTCTCGTCGAGCCCCGACGGGTACGTGACGCTCACGCCGGAGCACTACATCCCGTACTTCAAGCAGAAGAACGTGACGCTCGTGATCCGCCTGAACGAGAAGCAGTACGACGAGAAGCGGTTTACCAGCGCCGGTATCAACCATCTCGACCTGCTGTATCCGGACGGAGCAAACCCTCCCGAGTTCATCCTCCGGCAGTTCCTCCTTGCATGCGAGAGCACGCCTGGCGCCGTCGCGGTGCACTGCAAAGCCGGACTGGGGCGAACAGGGACGTGCATCGCTGCGTACATGATGAAGCACGGCAGGTTCACAGCGAAGGAGGTGATCGGCTGGCTCCGCATCTGCCGACCCGGCAGCGTCATCGGCCCGCAGCAGCAGTACCTCGACTCGATCCAGCACAAGATGTGGCGAGCAGCGAAGGACGAGCTGGAGAGCAGCGCCACGCCAGTCACGAGCGCGAGCGACAAGCGACTCGCCAAGCAGGCAGCCACGAGCTTGTTCAGCATCAACATCTTCTCGGGCTCGAGCAAGGCGGTGGACGCGAACGCGAGCGGCAGTCCGATGAAAGGCCGCTCGCCAGTAAGTCTGAAGCAGCAGCAGCCACCCAGCAGTGTCGGCGATGGCAAGTTCCTGCCGCACTACCAGCCGTCGAACTACCTCGAGAAGACTCAGGGCGACAACCTGCTCCAGCAGAAGCAAAGCTACCAGCACCGATACGTGAGATGAGAGAGCGACAGGTAGAACGTAGCCAGCAGATAGGGAAAGAGAGAGAGAGAGAGTGGAGGTAGCAGCAAGTCTCTGGGAAGGAACAAACGATAGTTAGAAGCCGAGTGTCGCGCGAGACGCGCGGTAGGACTCTTCGTTCGCTGGCGGCCCCGTGGCGGTGGCGACGCTGCTGGCCGACGACGCCGTGCTCTCCTGGCGCCGAAGGTCCTTCGGGCCGCCGTTCGAGACGCCGCTCTGGATCAAAATCTTGTGCGCGAGCTCGAGCGCTCGCATCCACCGGACCATCTCCTCCGGCGTCTTGGCCGTGAACCGCGTCTGGTGAGTCGGCGAGCACACAAGGAACTCGTTCGGCTTGCCGTCCGACTTGGCCTGCACGATCTCGAGCCCCGCGACCGCGAGCGGGATCGACCCGCGCGGCTGCTTATCCCCCTTGCGCTTGTAGTACCGGAGGTACCCTTCCGGGTCGATCACGCACCAGCGTTCCTGGAACCCGCGCAGTGACATGTTCCCGAACATCCCCTTCTCGTTCGAGTGGCTCGGGTGCTTCATCAGCTTGCCGCTCAGCGTCGGGAAGATCCCGTCCACGTCCACGCCTTGGTGGTGGCCCACGTTCGAGTCGGTCGACGGCGCCGCCGACACCATCGACGCGTCGCTGCTGCTGCGGCTGAATCGGTGCTCAGGCAGCAGCGACAACCGTCTCGAGCTCGACAGACGCTCCTGCTGGCTTGACCCGCCCGTCAGCGACGCACGCGAGACTGGACCGCCCGTCAACGAAGCGCGAGACACTGAACCGCCCGTCAGCGATGCACGCGACACTGGACCGCCGGTCAACGAGGCACGAGACACTGAACCGCCCGTCAGTGACGAGCGAGATACTGGACCATTCGTCAGCGATGACCGCGAGACTGAACTGCCCGTCAGTGACGATCGCGTCGTCGGTGCGCCTCCTCCTCCAACAGCCACCGATGCGCGCGAGACCGGACCATCCAGCAGCGACGGACGCACAGACATGCTGGCTCGCTCGCTAGGGAATAGGGACGGCTTCGCTTGGAGCTGCTCTTGCACGGTCGACATCTCGAGGTTGAGCTCCCTGCGCCGTGCGTTCAACTCCGCGAGCTTCTGTCCGTCGTTCGCGTTCGAAGCCATCGTGACCTCTGCCAGCACCTCTTGCTGCAGCACGCGACACATACACACACACACCACAATGGTCAGAGAAGATGCCACAGCGACAACAGCATCGTCCTCACACGCACCAGCTGAGCGCGCAGCTTGGTCAGCCGCTTCTGCAGACGCGCGGTCTGTGCGGCGCGCTGCTCCATCAGCTGATCGATGTCCAGACCGGCGCTCGGGTCCTCCGGCTCGTCGATGCTTGGTCGGCCGAGCGACGACAGCCGCGTGAGCTCCGCCTGCTCGCTCAGCTCCTTCTCCATCCGCTGCATCTCGTCGAGCGCGTTCTTCAGATCGTCCTTGAGACCAGCGCGGCGAATGGACAGCGTGTCCGCCACCGCAAGGTCACCACTGTTCGACGCCTTCGCGATCGCCGCCACGGTCTCGCGCTGCAGTCAACAAGCAACACAGTCAGCACACGCATCGCATGTATCGACGGACTCACCCACGAACCACGTGGCCGTCCGTACCAGCGTCTTCTTCAGGTACTCGATCCGGTTCTCCAAGAAGATGTACTGCGGCGGCTTCTCGCCGCTGATAAAGTCGTCCTCGCGCTTCGACGCCGCGGCCGCCGACTGCATCTGCTTCTTGAACTGCTCGATCTCCGACTCGACGTACTGCGAGCGCTCGAGCTCCTGCTCCAAGTCGTCCTCGAGCTGCACGCACTTGCGCTTGATCTTCGCGAGCAGCAGCTCGCGCGCATTCTCCGCCTTCTTGTCGATCGAGCCGCGGTGAACGAGCGACCCGAGGAACGCTGGAGAGAAGACGTCGATCGCGTACGCGCCATCGTCGATGTCAAAGTCGACGTACTGGTCCAGCTCCTGCTGCACCGCGTCGAGCGACTCCTCGAGCGCGACACGCGCTTTCCGCAGCTCCTCGTTCTCTACCACGAGGTCCGCGATCTCCTTGTCGAGCTCGCCGTTGCGGATGTTGAGCTCCATCGTCTTGACCACCTCCGGAGACGGGATCTGTCCCTCTGCTTGCAGCCTGAGCTGCTCGATGCTGTGCTCGAGCGTGCTCGTCTCTTGGATCAGGTTCTCGCGCTCTTTCTCCAGCAGCACCGCGTACTCGTTCATCGCGTCCACTTGCGCTGTCACGACCGCAAACTTCTTCGCCAGCTCCACCTCCTTCTTCTCCATCCGCTCGCGCGAGATCTTCCACACTTGCTGATGCAACTCATAAGCCACAAGCATCTGGAAGTACTCGAGCCGCAACGAGTTCTGCACGGTGCGCGCCACGCGAGTCTCTTTCTCCTCCTCTGTCTCTCCGCGAGGCACCTCTTCTTCCACGCGGCCCTAGTGATATATCACTCAGTCCTGTCCCCAGCAGAGCGAGTAGGAGACCAAGAGAGCAACGTACCACGATGCCCTTGGTGATGTCGGCGAACTTGATGCGCACAGGCCGCTGCACGCGTCCGAGCTTCTCCAGCACCTCGTTGTACGTGTATCCGGTCAGCGGCTCGCCGTTCATCACCGTCATCCGCATCCCGACCACTAATCGCCTGCGCACAGCACCATCGCCCCCAACGTGAGTCGTCCGTCGTTCACACGCTACCGGGCAGTCGCGAGCCCAGAGAACACGTACTTCTCCGGCTTGACGCCCCAGTTGTAGATCTCCGCGGGACTCGGCTCGCCATTCGGTAGCTGCCAGACCATAAGCGCCACGAATCAGTCTCTACAGAGCACGTCGACACGGTCACTGGCTCGGTCAGGTTCCTCCTCTCTCACCTTGTACACCTCGGCGATGTGAACTTGGAGGTCAGTGAACAGCGCGCCGGGCTCGGCCGTGATCTGCTTGAGGTTGAGTCCGAGACGCCCGTAGTCGAACGAGACCTCGATCTCGTGCACCCACTTGTACATGATGCCCGTGCGCAGCGGCGGGCGGATCCACTGGGTGTGGCCGTACGGAGACACGTAGTACTCCTTGCCGCCGTGGGTCTTACTCGCGCGCGTCGACCAGCCCTTCGGGAGCACCAAGACCTCGCCGTCGTCCCGGATGAGCGCCGACTCGTACTCGAGCCTGTTCGCACCAGCGACACCACCAGCAATGGTCAGTTCCCTCGCACCAGCAAACCCTCTCGACACACCAGCAGCCACAACGTACGGCGCGAGAATCTTCGCCGTCGCATCGTCCACGTTCGTGTGCGTCGGCTTCTTCTCGCCGGCAGGCGCCACCGTGCTGCTCGCCGCCGCGTCTTTTGCCTCGTCGTCCTTCGCAGGTGCGACTGCTACTGCTGCTCCTGCTGTTGCTGCCGTCTTCTCCTCTGCAGCGCCGTCTGTTTTCTCAGCGCCAGAAGCGGCGGCCTCCGCTTCGTTGCTCGCCGCCTGCTTCTCGAGGATGTCGTCACTGTTGGCTTCCGCCGCCTCTTTCCGGCTCGCCCGCACGCCCGCAGCGGCCGCGACCGTCACGAGCGCCGCCGCCGCCGCCAGCTCCACGTCCACGTCTGAGGCGCCCACCGGCTCCGCGAGCGCTGACGGCGACTCGAGCGGCTCAAATTCGGTCGACGACGGCGTCGCCGCCTCCACGATCACCACGGCGGCCGCTGCGTCGCTCGCCAGCTCCAGGTGCTCGTGCTGCTGCTCCAGCTCGGCGTCCGCCTCGATCTCCGCGACGCGGAGCGTCAGCGCGGGCTCTAGCGGCAGCGACGGCGCGCTCTCCTGCTGCTTCGCCTCCTCCTCCTCCTCATCTGCCGCGTCTGCTGGTGCTTCATCATCAGTCGCGTGCGCAGGCGCTTCCTCCGCTGTATCCTCCTCTTTCTTCTTCTCCTCCGCCTCCTCCTTCTCACCGCCGCTGCTGTCGGACGAGAGCGACGACGCGCGCTCGAGCCGCGCAGAGTCCCTCAGGTCCGCGGCGGGCGCGTCACTCGCCAGCGCCACCGCCGCCACGGCCGCCGCGATCTCGTCCTCGCCCAGCTGCTGCGACTGCTGGCGCTGGCGCTCGGCGTCGCTCATGGCCGCGTGTGTGATGTGTGGCGCGGCGGGAGCTCTCCCCCTTCTTCTCTATGCTCTGCTCTCGACGAGCTACTCGACGCGAGGAGCTAGCTGCTCGGAGGCTCGCTTGTTAGTGTGCTTGTGTGAAGGGAAGAAGAGCTTATGGGGAGGACGACAGTATATCTAGGAAATAGTATGTCAGTGTCGAATCAGCTCGATATCTTGGAAATCGTAAGGCAGTGTTGAATCGGTTATGTGAGACCTTACACTTGAGTTCACTATGCCATCGATTTTGGCTCAGATTCAACACCACGATTTTCGCCATGTTGACGCTGCTCGAGACCGCTTCCAGGTGCGCTCGTGTTGCGCTCGTGCGTGTGGCGAGAAGCCCTCAAAGGAGCAAGCGTAAGAGACAAAGAGAGTCTAACGCACCGCACTCTTGTCGACTTACCTGGAGCTAGGAAACACTGTTTGTTTGCAGGGCAAGAGGTCGAGAAATTATGCTGACGACAAAACCTGAACGCGATCTTCGTGGCCACAGAGTTAGCAGCGGCGCTAGTGCTGGAGCTTGCCGGGAGTCAAGAGAGCGCCGACGCTCCTCCATCTTGCTCCGAGCGCAGGCAACTCACGCCGAGTGTTTCAAGTACAAGGAGCACTTTTTCGCAAATTTCCAAAGTTCTCCTCGTATTTTCCTCCATTTGGTAATCGGACCAGCACGGGGACCAGTACGATACTTTACCTGCTGGCTGCTGTGATCGCCATTCGCCTCGAAGGCGTCGCTGCCGACCTTCACACCCTTCCTCCCTGCGCGCACGCCCGCCGGTGAGAGCGCGTGCATACCGCTGCCGCCTGTCTCATGTTCCGCGCGCGCCGCTTCACCGCCGCCGAGCTGCCGCCGTCCAAGCGCAGCGGCGGGCTGCTCTCGCCGCCGCACCCGGACCTGCTGGCGGCCACGGGCGGCACGGCGCAGCCCACGGCGCACAGCAAGCGCCAGCGGCTGCAGCTCGCGGCCGCCGAGGCGTATTTCCACCAGCACTTGGACGGCCGGGAGGAGCCGCTGAGCGCCGAGCTGCACGACCACCACCACGCGCATCACCACGCGCACCAGCAACAGCACAATGGGAGTGACGAGAGCGACGACGCGTCGTCGCCGCAGACCAACGCCGCGAACGTGCTCGTGGAGACTCCCGAGTGCACAGTCACGGCGCTCGCGGCACTGCCCACATCGCTCGCGGAGGAGCTGCAACGCGACGGCAGCGACCGCCCGCCGCGCGTGCTCGCGTGCCGCGCAGCCGTGCCGTCGACACGCCACGCCGGCGGCCGCCAGGGGGTCGTGTACCTCGTGGCCGTGCTGCGATCCAAGCTCATGCTCTGGCACGAGGAGCTCGCGCGCACAATCACGCTGCCGCTGCCGGACGAGCTGGACGACCGCGAGGTGCTGCAGCCGTTCCTGCTGGCGCTCGACGGCCAGAACCTGTCGCTCATGGCGATCGGCCGCAGCGGCGTCGTGCTCTTCTGGGAGGACGTCGACCTGCCGTACGAGAGCGTGCCGCTCAGCCTGCAGATCCCGCTGCAGCACGACGAGGAGGTGTTCACGACCGCGGACGCTGTGATGACCACCGCTGCGGACGACAGCGCGGCGACGCAGCAGCAGTACCAGCAGCCTGGGTTCCTGGAGGACGACCTCAAGAGCATCGTGTGCTGGAGCAACCAGGGCAACGTGTGGGAGGTCGCGATGGAGGACCGCCGCATCCGCGTGCGCGCGTTCGAGAAGCGCAGCGGCGGCTTCCTCTCGGGTCTCACCAAGTCCGTCTCGCAGTTCTTCTTCGCTTCGTCATCGGCGCGCTCGAGCGGCAGCGGCGCCGGACACTACAGCGCGGGGGGCGAGCTGGACGTGAACCTCCCGATCAAATACGTGAAAGTGGTGCCGCCGTCGACCTCGGACGCGGACAGTGCGAGCGATGAGACCGCCGACATGCTTGTGCTCTTCAGCAACGGAGTGGTCGAGCGCCGCACGTTCAGCACGGGCGACGCGATGGACTGCTCGTGCACGTCGGTGCGGCACTTCGACGCGTCGCGCGTGGCAATCAGCTACTTCAGCGACAACTTCCCCGAGCAGCACCTCGCGAAGGTGGAGGTCGTGTCGCTGCCGTACATGCTCGACGACTGCTTCGCGCTGCTGGTGGCGTTCGTGTGTACCTCGTGCCACAACGCGGTGCCGACAGTCAAGTACGCGGTGTTCCAGTTCTCGCTTGGATCCACGAGCGAGTCGCCGGAGCCCGAGTGGGCGTGCGTCTTGGACTACGAGCCGGTGTTCTCCGAGGACGACAGCAGCCGCTACTTCCAGGTCGAGTGTTTCAGCGTCGCGCGCGGCGCGTTCTACCTCGTGTGGACCAAGGCACTGCCGATCCAGTTCGCGTCGATCCTGCTGCCGCGCGCCGGCCAGGCGAGCGTGCGCTACGCGGCGTTCTCGCTGCAGGGTGTGCAGCACCGCACGGCGGTTGGCTTCAGCGCGCGAGTGGAGGCGAACGCGTTCGCGGGTGACGCGCTCAAGGGCTCGGTCTCGTTCGTGCTCATGGAGGACGACAACAAGCTGCCGGGTGGCACGTTGTGTGTCGCGACGGCGTCCAACATGCAGAAAGTGGAGGCACTGCCAAGTGCACGCGCTTCCGTGTCGACCGCATCGATCGAGAAGAGCCGCAAGCGCCTGGAGGAAGTGAGCCGCGTCACGGGTGACACGCCGCAGTTCCTCGTCGGCAACCAGGAGGTGCAAGAGTACGTGCGGCTGCTGACGACCCACTTCCGCGACGACCCACACTCGAGCGCGCCGCTGCGGATCGGCGCCGCCGACGCGCTGGCGGTGGCGCAGGCAGCGGTGGCCATCGACTTCCAGATCTTGGATGCGAAGCCCTCGTCTGGTCTGCGCTGGGGGAAAGAAGACGCCGACGACCTGCGCGACGCGAAGAAGAGCGACGCGACTGTGGCGCATGTGACGCCGAAGCTCGTCCGCTTCCAGCTCGAGGAGAAGCGCACACGACGCGCCGAGTTCCTCGCGTTCCTGCAGCGCCGGTGTGCGAGCGTGTGGCAGACGATTCTCAAGTCGCCAGAGCTCAGCCGATACCTGACAGAAGACGGCGAGAAGCTGAACGCTGCGATCTCGCTGAGCAAGTTCCAGGGAGCTCTGCACTCGGCGGCTTTGCCACCCAGTTCAGCTGGCGCCGAGAGCGATGGCGCACTGTCGTCGTCGACTGTAGGCAGCATCCAGCGCCGACTAACGGGCGAGTTCTTGCTGCATGCAATCGAGAAGACGGTGGAAGCGCGCGGATACCAGAAGGAGCAGCTTCGTCTCGCAGGTTACAATGCGTTCGACGTGTTCTACTGCGAAGTGAGCAAGGTTACTGAGCTGTTCCAGCACCTGAGTGGGGAAGTGGGGAAGCTCAGCACGTCGATCGGCGAGAGCGACCCGACGTACCTGTACTCGCTCTTGGAGGCTGGCTACAGCATGCTGAGCATGCTCAAGCCCTCGTCGGTGAGCTCCGAGGCGCAGGCGTCGAGCCTGTTTCCAGCAACTGGGAGCTGGGCATTCACGCGCCACGTGCGAGAGGTGATCGTGGACCAGATCTCGCGGCTGACTGTGCTGGTGGGATACTCGAGCACACTCACGGGCGAGAAGCGCATCCGGTGGGAGAGCGACGAGATCTTCGAAGTGACGGACCAGATCAAGAGCCTCGGCACCATCCTGCTGGACGGATACTTGCGATTCCTGCCGAGTGTGCAGGGTGAGGAAGCGGAAGACCTGCGCAAGGAGTTGGAGCTGAGCAAGCGCTACGTGCTGAATCCGCTCGTGTACGTCGCGACGAACACTGCGCTTGGCAGCAGCGTCGGGTCTTCTGCAGCGAACTTCGAGCAGGACGGTTTCCTGGAGCGGAAGCGCAACGAGCTGTTCGCAGTGTGCGTGAAGCTGTCGGAGAAGTACTCGTACTACGAGAGCATGGTGTTCCTGTCGTACACAGAGGACCTAGCGCACTGGTCGAAGCTGGACTATGTGCTCGGCAAGACTCCGCGGAGCGCGGCGACGAAGCGCCTGGAAGCGTACTGCAAGGCGTACGACGGGTTCCCGCAGTTCCTGTTCAGCTGGTACGGCGGCGAGGTGCGCAATCCGTGGCCGGTGTCTGGTGCGTTCGAGAAGCGCGCGCGCGCGACGATGCTCGCGTACATGCTCGGGAACTCGAAGCTGTTCGGCACCTCGCTGCACCAGTACCTGACCAGCCACGAGGACCTGTCGCGGCACTGCTGGGTGTCGGCGCTCTCGGTGGAGCGCTACGACCAGACGGCAACGTTTGCGCTCCACGAAGCCGAGCGCGAGCACGCGTCGCTCGCGAAGCGCAAGAACCTGGCGAGTCTCGCCAAGATCGCGGCGCTGGCAGCTCCCGACACAACCCGGAACGAGGACAACATGCAGCAGATCAAGCGCGAGGTGCGTCGTGTGTGTGTGAGGTGCCGAGTTGTGCTTGATGAGGGTGGCGGTGGTGCTCACTCTTCGCTCTATCGTTGGATGGTTGCTGGATGCACAGCTCGAGCGCACGCGTATTCAGGAGGTGCTGCAGCAGCTGCCGCTCGAGCACTCGATCGACGTGCGCCCGATGGGAACGGAGGAGCTGGTCGACGTGTGTCTCGAGGCGTCGTCATCTGTAGGAAAGAGCGACCCGATCAGGTGCGACTGCACCTGTGTGTGTATGTGTGTGTGTGTGTGTG